>WNWK01014373.1:0-51508 GCA_009830355.1 Cherax destructor | reverse complement strand
ACCACCCAGGGAAAGGGTCACCCCCCCCCACACTATTTTTGGGTTTAAAATTTATTTTTTTTTTATACCTAATAGTTTTTCCCCGTTGTACATTTGGTTTTTAAAAAAGGATATACACTATATTTATTCCAGATACCTTTTTTTTTCCTGAACTAATACTGTGGTCATTGCTTTTTTCCCCCAATCCCTTTTTTTTTCCCCGGTATTTTCCCCCACACTTCCATGGCAAAAACTTCCACATTAGAAAAGGGCAGCGAAAAGAACTTCACATGGTTTTATACCCAAAATTATGTATACGGATTCCCTGCACCTCAGTGCCACCATCACTTGTTTTTGTTTCTTATAACTATAGAATTTACTTATCTGTTATTTCTGCTTCTCAGGACCTCTGGCAATTTTCACTAGTGCCAATCCTTGTAGTATATTTCCATATGCTATATCATATCTTTTAAGCTATACTGGGGATTTATTACTATTTCTCTTACTACAGATTTGGTTCACTGTATCACTGCACATATATATCCTTGCCACTCGCTATATTACTTAGTTAGTTCAATATATGTTTGTTAATTTTCAAGTCCCAAAAACCATTTGCCTCCACTCCTATTTAACACGCTCATGCATGCCTGTTGGATGTCCAAGCCCTTGCACACAAAAACCTCCTTTACTCCCTCCCTCCAACCTTTCCTATGGCAACCCATACCCCTTTCCCTCCACTACAGATTTATACATCCTCCAAGTCATCCTATTTTGCTCCAACCTCTCTAAATGTCCAAACCACCTCAAACCCTTCTCAGCCCTCTGGATAATACTTTTATTAACTCTGCACCTCCTCTTAATCTCCAAATTACAAATTATCAGCATAATGTTCAAACTACCACACATTGCCCTCAGACATGATATCTCCACTGCCTCCATACTCCTGCTTGCTGCAACATTCACAACCCAAGTTTCGCACCCACATGAGTGTGTTGGTAGTCCATAAAACTGATGTGTAAAAAAAAAAAAGGCTGAAGTGGAGCCACATCCAAAACTATTTAGTAGGGTCCATTTCATCTATGTGCCAAGTTTCATGCTTTTAACCCAAAGTGCACGATTTTTATTACATCCTTCCTTAATTGCCCCACTATTATAACAGACTGTTGTCGTAATAGGAAAAAGTGGGTGCCAGTAATAAATTGTGGTGGATAGAAAAAGATTGTTTTCCTGTAATTACATTACAAGACAATTCAATAACCAGCAGACTTTGTCCACTGTTTCCAAATCAAATTACCTAGAAGGTTTTATTGTGTGTTTTTAGAAGTCTTTTATATGGAAGATTTATTATATTATATTAACGGAGACAAAAACTTTATCCATGAAAGCAAAGGGAATGTTTGGGGTATATAGTTATACCAACGCTCTTGTATGGGTGTGAGGAATGGGTTGTGAATGTTGCAACAAGGAGAAGGCTGGAGGCAGTGAAGATGTGCCTGAGGGCAATTGGGGTGTGACTATAATGCAGAGAATCCATAGTTTGGAGATTAGGAGGTGTGGGATTACCAAAACTATTATCAAAGAGCTGAGGAGGGGTTATTGAGATGGTTTGGACATGTAGAGGATGGCAGAAATAGAATGACTCGAGTGTATAGATCTGTAGTGGAGGGAAGGCGGGGTAGGGGATGGCTGGGAAAAGGTTGGAGGGAGGTGGTAAAGGAGGTTCAGTGTGCAAGGAGCTGGAACTTCCAGCAAGCGCGTGGCGTGTTAGATAGGAGCAAATGGAGACAAATTATTTTAGGGCTTGACGTGCTGTTGGAGTGTAAGCAAGGTAACATTTATGAAAGGATTCAGGGAAACCGGCAGGCGGACTTGATTCCTGAAGATGGGAAGTACAGTGCCGGCACTCTGGGAGGGGTGTCAATGTTGCAGTTGTATAACTGTGGTGTAGGCATGCCTCTGGCAAGACAGTGATGGAGTGAATGATGAAAGTTTTTTCTTTTCGGGCCACCCTGCCTTGGTGGGGAAACGGCCGATGTGTATAAAAATAATTCATGGGAAAAAACTAAACTGATTCAGCACCTGGGTAATGGGAGAATCAGGATCAATCCAAAGAGTGGGAGGATAGCTTGCATACCTTGAATCAAAAAGCCCTTCACCAGCATGAAGGCACCTCTCTTAGAGAGTACTTTTTTTAAATATAGCACTATAAAGTGTACCAAGTACATACAGTATAATACATTTTAGGTATTGTAATAGCTTACTTAGGCATTAGAGTCGAGGCAGGGGGAGTACTCACGTCTTTCTATCTTCCGTGTTGGTATTCTGGTCTTCTAATTTTACTCCTGCACACAGCCAGATTCCTTTCCCACTTCTTGCAACAGTCCTGCAATGCAGCTATTTGTGCTTGGCAGGCAGCTTCTTGATATTTATTCCCTAAAAATGTAAAGATAAGAACTAAAAGTATATTGCCAAACTTCAGCCAGGTGGTTTTTTTACATATTTCATGAAGTACAGTGGTACCCTGCTTAGTTCACAACCAAAGAACCCAGATTCAATCTTGGGATGGGTGGGACATATGGAAAAGTCAGTTATTATTAACAAAATTCCCTAGTCCTATTCATCACTATTTCTTAACAAAATTGCCCATAACTGATGTGGTTGCACAGGAAACAAGCTTTACACAAATAACAAACACACAGAAAACTGAAATTTATGACGATGTTTCGGTCCGACTTGGACAATTAATTAGTCACGAAACACTGTCATAAGTGTCATCTCCATTAACTAGTCACAAAACACTGTCATACGTTTCAGTCTCCATTAACTAGTCATGAAACACTGTCACAAGTTTCAGTTCCCCTATGATTACCTGGAGTTTACCTGGAGAGAGTTCCAGGGGTCAACGCCCCTGCGGCATGGTCTGTGACCAGGCCTCATGTTGGATCAGAGCCTGATCAACCAGGCTGTTACTGCTGGCGCACGCAGTCCAACGTACGAACCACAGCCTGGCTGGTCAGGCACCGACTTTCCAGGTGCCTGTCCAGTGCCTGTTGAAGACAGCCAGGGGTCTTTGGTAATCCCCCTTATGTATGGGAGGCAGCTGAACAGTCTTGGGCCCCTGACACTTATTGTGTTGTCTTTCAACGTGCTAGTGGCACTCCTATGTGCGGGTTATTTGTGCATTGTTCGTTACAATAGTGCCTTTTTATTTTTTAAACACACGTATGGGCCATAAAACTATAATAATATTATAATGACACTACCTGGGGGAGGTTGGCACTGGTCACAGCCTCATTTCTAAACCACCAATGCTAACCTGGAACCTTTCACCCACTATCTTTCATCATTTAGCTTAATTTGATTGTAATTTGAGTAAATTTATTATCTGCTATAAATAAAAATTAATGTTTAACTATAACAAACTTGATAAATTTCTCTAGTATTAAGTACGTAGTCTATAAGCCATTAGATTTAGTCTGCCCATAATGCCATGGCATGATAGTGGCTCTCTTTGCACTGCAATTCATAATTGTAATTACAAAATCTCGATGTAAACTTGCAATGAAATAAAAATATTATTATTTTATTATTATTATTAATCCAATCAACCTAACCGAACCTGACCTAAAATAATGAATATTGACAAAGGAAGTTATGAAAGACAGTGGGTGGCAGTGCGGTGTTGTAAGTAGTGAGGCAGCAACCAGTGTCCCAGCCATTCACCACCGCGTCATTGTTCAGTGCACCATTGTTATTTATTATGGCTTATATATCTAGCAACAATTTCCACTACAGACAAGCACGTTTCGTACACAACCACATCAATTTCAGACAATTTTGATCAAGAAATAACGAACTGGCACTAGGTAATTTTATCACTAATAACCTAATAACAAACAGATATCCTACAAGCTCGATGATTACTTTGGTTGGTAGCAACCTCAGCTCACATACTGAGGGGTTTAATACTGATTTCAAGCACAGGGAAAACACTGGGCATGTTACGTTAAACCTGCTGCCCATGTTCACCTAGCGGTAAGTAGGTACCTAGGTGTAAGTCAATTGTTGTGGGTCACATCCTGGGGACAAGATTAACCTAACTTGCCAAAAATGCTTTACATAACCAAGGGCTTCCTATAAAGTATGCCAATGATATCAGCTAGGTCTGTAATAATTGTATCATGTACTTGTAGAAATAAATATTATTATTATTTATATTTTATAATTATAATTTATATTTTATAATTATAATTTATATTTTATAATTATAATTTATATTTTATAATTATAATTTATATTTTATAATTATAATTTATATTTTATCATTATAATTTATATTTTATAATTATAATTTATATTTTATAATTATAATTTATATTTTATAATTATAATTTATATTTTATAATTATAATTTATATTTTATAATTATAATTTATAATTATAATTTATATTTTATAATTATAATTTATATTTTATAATTATAATTTATATTTTATAATTATAATTTATATTTTATAATTATAATTTATATTTTATAATTATAATTTATATTTTATAATTATTATAATCTATATTTTATAATTAGTATTTATATTTTATAATTAATATTTATATTTTATAATTTTTTTTTTTTTTTTATTTTATTTAAAAAAACTTAACATACATGATACATAGAAATGGTATACAAATATGAAACGATTCTTTTCATAAGACATACAACTTCGTGCAATGATGAAATACACAATGAACTAACAAGAAACTAGTAATACTGTATAAGAATATTGACGACTGTTTTCAAACTTTACTATGCATCCCACCTCACAAAGTTTTACAAAACATGGTGGCTGCTATGTTAATTCTCCACCTAATTGCATTTCAGTTGTCTTCAAATATTTTTACTCCATATTATAGCTGATACAGAATAACTTAAGCTCAAATAAACTTATTTTTCTACTGAAATCGTGTATTCTTGTGACATATAATACTACAATGTAGTACATCAATGAAAAATGCCACACCAATAGATGCCAAAAACCGCAACACTAGATACATGACATCCAATTATTCCGTGCACCCTATATGACTTACATACCTTATACATGACATACATAAAGAGCATAACTATATATAATGTCAAAATACACTTGAAACAAACCAATACCCTTTGTCCAAGGGTGCATCTTTGTCACATGCAAATATATCTACCAAACACATAAAACTAAAGCAGGCCCTAAACCCTGTACCTTATTATACAAAACAGGTACATGAGTCTAATATTTTGTATTCCCTACGTCATCATCCAACAGAGAAGCTCCCCATACTCATACTCCAGACCCATGCCTCTCCGACCAAGAAAAACCGTCAGGTAAACCCACTCAATCCCCTTACAAAAAGATTAACCCCTATAATCAAAACCCTCCCCCCTGAAAAGCCACCCCCCCCCTGCGTCATTAGTCATCCCAACCCCCCCTCCATGCACACATACCCTAAAACCCCCTTATCTCCCCACAACCGCTAAAATTACCTTGATAATTAAAATCCCCCTCTCCCACTATGACCCAACAGACACACCTCCCCCCACCTAGAACTACACCCTAATACACATCCAAAACTCCACGCTCACTCATCATACCTTAACCAGGATGAGCTTACCCTCCTACCACGTCAAGCCCCCTTCATTCTACAATACATCCGCAAAACCATGTTCCTATACTCATCAGAAAATGCAGACTCCCATTTACTCCCATACACCACCCGATTCCTGCATTTACTCCTATACATTGTGCCCCCATAGCTCTAATCCTTTCCCCACCCCTTGCTCCCTCAGTCTCCAGGAGACACACACGAAATCCACCATTAAATACCATAAACCCCTCGTTCTCTATCACCCACCCTCGTATATCCATACTCATAGCCCTCAGTACTGAAATACCCCCACCCCCCATTTTCCTCAACACCCTGCCTATCCATTCTCTCACCACCCCCAGTTCCTCACAAAAATATATAGCATGCATCACTGTTTCTTGCGACCCACATCTTTACAGCACCCATCTCGAACAATGCCCATCCGACATAACAATGCCTTATCTGCCACCACCCCATGTAGAAACCTATACATTAATTCCCTATCCCCAGCCCTAATCCTCATACCTTTCAAACCCCTCCAGATCAATCCCCAATCATACATAGGGTATTCAGCCACCCCTCCAATCCCATCCTTCCCCCACCACGCGACCTCCAAAACACTAGCCTTCACTTCTTGCACCCTCCCACAATCACCAAATGCCGCAATATATCCCAACACATCCCCAACGATCCCCCACCATCTGTGCACCTCCCGCTCCACCGCTCCCACGGTAGCCCCCTCAGTGCCTCCCAGCCGCACCATACACCGTTTCACAAACAAACACATCAACCTCCTTTCCACCCAAATAAGCCCCAACCCCCCTAACTCCACTCTCTTCCTAACCACCTCCTTCCTCACCAGTGTTTCAAGCCCAAATGTAAAACCCTCACCTCCAACCCTCTCACATCCTCCTGCATCAGAGGGTAAACCACTGCCACGTGCCACAGTCTACTGTAGATCAGCACGTTCACCGCTATCACCCTCTGATGCAAGGAAAGATCCCCCGCCCTCCAACTCGCCAACCTATCTAGCGCTAGTTGCACCACCCTCCCAGAGTTCACCCTCCTGGCCTCCATACTGTCACCCATATACATAATACCACAAATTTTCAGACTATCCACAATAATCCACCCATATCTCTCAGCCAATCTACCTCCAATCCATGCCCCTACCTCCAACAAACGCGATTTCGCCCCATTAATTCTCATACCCGTAGCTGCACAAAACACCCTTAGAGCCCCCTCAATAATCTTCAATCCCTCTTCCATTCTCACCAGCACCGTGGTATCGTCCACGTACCCCACTATATCATTTCCTCCCCTCCCTACCTGTATCCCACCCACCCCCACATTCTTCACAATCATCCTGTAAAAGGGATCTTGCATGCACGTGAACAATATCTGGGATAATGGACATCCCTGTCAGAAACCCCTATCCATTCGTACCACCCTTCCCAGTTTCCCATTCACCTGCACACGCACAGTAGCCCCGAATACACCGTCTCTACCCACCTAACTACCTCCTCACCAAACCCTGTTTTCTCATGATCGCATACAGCATCTTTCTCTCCACACTATCATATGCCCCCTTCCAGTCCAACGCTAATACTCCTCCCCCAGCCCCCTCTATAAATCCCTTGATGCATTCATGTCCCTCAATCATACACCTACCTGGTATCCCACGTTGTCCTTCCGCTATCACCTTCTGCAATACTCTCTTCAATCTGTTCCCCAAAACCTTCGCAAAGATTTTATAATCTGCATTCATCATTACCAGAGGTCTATAATTCTGCACCATGTTTCCCTGATTACTCTTCTTAACTAATACTACCACCCCCATGCCCTGCTCCCTCCCCATTCTACACCTACTCTTCATACAATTCATCAAGGCCACCATACATTCCTTCAACACATCCCAATGTACCCTATAAAATTCATTCACCATACCATCCATACCAGGCGCCTTTCCCCTACTCATTCCATTCACCGCCTCCCACCTCCTCCTCTGTTATTTCTCCCCCCAGACACAACCTGTCCTTGTCCCCCAAAACCCCTACCACACCCTCCTCTACAATCTCACCTTCACTCCTGCCCCCACCCTTGCTCCGCAAATACGCCTCAAACCACTTATCCATGTAAACTCCCATCGCCTCAGTCGTCCATAAGCGTTGACCCCTATTGAATCCTTCCAAATCCTCCTCCACATCCAGGTAGTCTATCGTCATAGCCTCTCTCGCCCCCTACACCTGCCCACAACGTGCCGCGATGGTCTGTCACCCCATAAAACATCATCCATACCCGCTTTCCTCTGCACGCATCAAACCTCTCATTTTGCAAATCCCTCAGTCTTTCTTTCAAACCTCGAATCTCATCCATCACCTGCACTCCTCCACGCTCATAACAACCTTGCAACAACCCCTCAAGATACTTTTGTAGACCATACCTCCAGCACACCTCCTCTCTCCCAGCTTCTGATAATATTCCTAATTCCTATTTTCGCACAGCTCTCCCACCATTCCACCAAATCATTATTATCCTCTCCCCCTTTTTTCCCACAATGACCCCCACCACCTCCTAAAATCATCCGCCCTACCCATGCCAGTCAATAATCTACCATTCAGCTTCCAATAACTCTGATACCACCTAATCACCCCTTCCCAACTCACATCTGCCAGAACACCCCTATGGTCCGAGAATCCCACATCAAAAGTCTGCACCCTCCCTACAACCACCCTCCCGTCACATATACCCTATCCAAACGCGCCGCATATCCTTCCTGACAAAAGTATACTCCACAAAATCCCCCTCCCACTCGTCCCTAAAACCTGCACTACTCAATAAATCCCTCAACGCCCCAACTCACCCCGCTCCCTAGGTTCCACATCCCTTTTTCTAATTACACTATTAAAATCCTCCCAATATTGCCACGCCCGGCAAACCTCCCAATGCCCCCACCATGTAATCGTTTAAAAATCAATTTTCACTCTTGAGAAGCCTCCGCTGGCATATAAACCCCTACGAAACAAACCTTCACCCCCCAATCCCCCACCACCCATACCACCCAGCCCCCCACTCTCCTCCCACGCTCGTAGAACAAAGGGCGACGTGCTAATGACCACTGCCACACCCCCTTTTAATTTCCCTGAAGACCCTGCATACACCTCATATCCCTGCAAACATAATTCACGCCCACATCTATAATTGTGCTCCTGTAGGAACCCCACTTGCACACCATACCGTCTCAAAGTTCCCTCTACCCACCGTCGCTTGACCTCTGCCCTCAACCCATTAACATTAATAGTTAGACACTGGAATATAAATGAGTGGGTTTACCTTTCGACCTCTGCACAGACTGTGACATTATCCTTCCTTTACCACCCCCCTTGCCCACACTTTTGCTGCCCATAGCAACATCCTTACCATCATCTCTTGCCAACTCCCCTCCCCTTTCATTCCCCTTCACTTCCACCAAAGGCTTCTTCGTGACCCTCTGGGCCGGTGTCAAGATATCATCATGATCTTCGACCGTGCCAGATCGCTTCCGCGACCCGCTCCCCACCTCCATCATGTCCCCACTATCACTCTGATGCACCTCCACATTGCGCACTCACGCACCAATGCTGCTACCTCAGGACTCTCCTGCCCCGAGTCAATCCCAACTCGTGCCTCCTCCACCAAATCTGCCCCATCCCCAACATGCAACACCTGTAATGGATCATCCAGTAATCCCTGAATCACTTCCACCAGAGGCACATCCATGCCTTCCTCTATCACAGTACTTCCTCAACCTCCTTTTCATTCACCTCTCTTCCCAAAGTAGGCTCTGATGGGTGGCACGGTTCTGCCACACCCTCCACTATTTCACTCCAGCTCCTGGTCCTTTGCTGCTGTCCCTCATCACCAGCCGTCCCCTCATACTTTCCCTGTGGTTCTGTCGGGATCTTGCGTTCAGCGGTTCGTTGAGCACCTCTCCGCAAACAATCCGCTGCTACATGATCAAAATTCCCACATATCCTACACGTCCTCCTTTGTCTGCGTAAGTCACGTACACTTGCGTACGAAACTCAGCCATAATGATGTAAGATGGAATGGGCCTCCTTAACGACATCTTTAAGGTGAAAGATCCCTCAGGAAGTCCCTCCATGGGTCCCACACTCCACTTTCCTGCCGTTGCCAGATGTACTGTCCCATACTCGCTGAAGACACGTCCCACATCCATTTGATCCGCCTCAAAAGGCACATTCTTTACCTTTACCCATGTGTAGGTGCGAGACACATCCTTTAATCGCACCTGCAACGTCGCATTGACCGTGTAGACGTTGTCCTGATGTCGCTCTACCAATGTCTCATATGCTGCAGCTGTTAACAACTTCACAAAGATCCTGTTCATTCCATTTAGTGCCACTCCATACAGTTCCTCCATATCAATGTTGTATATATCATGAAGAATAGTAGGTATTACTGTAGCCGCCACAGCAGGTTGAATTACTCCTGTAACCATGTCTATGCAGACGGTGTTGATGCGGCGTCTGCCCACCGCCGCCATGACAGTGAAAATAAAGTTGCTCACAGTCTCCACCAGGGGCCAGAGACCAGAGTAGCACACCCTTCTCTCACGAGAGCTGGGTGGCGAATGATATTTTATAATTACATAATACTATAATTTATATTTTATAATTAATATTATAATTTATATTTTATAATTAATATTATAATTTATATTTTATAATTAATATTATAATTTATATTTTATAATTATTATAATCTATATTTTATAATTAGTATTTATATTTTATAATTAATATTTATATTTTATAATTAATACTATAATTTATATTTTATAATTAATATTATAATTTATATTTTATAATTAATATTAATATTTATATTTTATAATTAATATTATAATTTATATTTTATAATTAATATTATAATTTATATTTTATAATTAATATTATAATTTATATTTTATAATTAATATTATAATTTATATTTTATAATTAATATTATAATTTATATTTTATAATTAATATTATAATTTATATTTTATAATTAATATTATAATTTATATTTTATAATTAATATTATAATTTATATTTTATAATTAATATTATAATTTATATTTTATAATTAATATTATAATTTATATTTTATAATTAATATTATAATTTATATTTTATAATTAATATTATAATTTATATTTTATAATTAATATTATAATTTATATTTTATAATTAATATTCAAATTTATATTTTATAATTATTATTATTTACTTTCATGGGTATCCTGTGGCTCGATTGGCAGAGCACTTGCCTTATAAACTGAGTGTCCTTGGTTCAATACCTGGCACAGGTAGAAACATTGGATATGTTTCCTTACACGTGATGTCCCTGTTCACCTAGCAATAAGTAGGTACCTGTGTGTTAAGCTAAGATTGGATTTTGCTTGTATTTTTAACCCCAGTAGGTTTGCCACCCAGGATAATCCAAGAAAGGCAGTGCATCATCAAGGGACTGTCTTATTTGCATTGTGGTCCTCAATCTTGTTCCCCAGGATGTGACCCAAACCAGTTAATTAACACAGAGGTACCTACTTACTTGCTAGGTGAACGGGGACAGTAGGTGTAAGTAAACACAACCAATGTTTCCATCCTTGCTATCTTACACCTGCTGTCCCTGTTCACCTAGCAGTAAGTAGGTACCTGGTGTGAGTGGCATCCTGGGGGACAAGACTGAAGGATCACAATAGATGAAAACGACGCACTGACTTTCTTGGGTTATCCTGGGTGGCTAACCCTCCCTTCTCCAGGTTAAGAATCCCAACAAATCTTATCATTATATTGGGTTACTAACACAATGGGTTAATACAGTAATTTTTTTCATGTGGCTGAAAATCTATAACAACAAACTGTCCTAAAAATCAATCACTGATACAACAAAAGGCTGCCAGTGGCCTGGTAGGCAGCGCTCTCACCTCACACTGAGTGTTTGTGGTTCAATCCCCAGCAAGAGTGGAAACATTGACTCACGAAATCGTAATGACAAACAAACCATACCACGGATGGGGTTTGAACCCATGGTCAGTCTCTCAAAACTCCAGACCGTCGTGTAAGCCACTGGGCCAGCTAACCTTCCTATTATTATTATAATAAAAAAGAAGCGCTAAACCACAGGGGTCATACAGTGCAGCAGGGTAGGGCAGGATGCAGGGAGAATGGGTTGTAAGAGGGAGAGGGATGATTAGTAGGGTATGGAGTGCAGCAGGACAGTGGATAGTGCAGGGATCTAACCTTCCTATGGTGTAGAAATATACCTAGTTGGATGATTATTATTATAATAATCAAATAGAAGCGCTAAACCACAGGGGTACCTAGTTGGATGAATCTTATTGAAGCTAGCTGGCGCAGTGGCTTACACGACGGTCTGGAGTTTTGAGACTCTCTGACCTCGGGTTCGAACCCCACCCGTGGTATGGTAGAAACATTGGGCGTGTTTCTTTAGACCTGTTGTCCCGTTCACCTAGAAAGTAGGTACCTGGGTGTTAGTCGACTGTTGTGGGTCGCATCCTAGAAGACAAGATTGAGGATCCCAATGGAAATAAAACACAGTCCTCGATGACTTTCTTGGGTTATCCTGGGTGGCTAACCATCCAGGGTAAAAAATCCCAACAAAATCTTATCTCTTAGCCCTAAATGCCCCGGCATGTTAGTGGCTGTTTTTGTACTTAACGACACTTTATAAAACGTAAGTCACACATTGTAACCTTTGCAAAGAAATAAAATTTATATTCGTAACTTATTAACCTTCTAGAATAACTTAAGTATTATTTATATCGTCAATTACTAACTTTGCAAACAATCCTGGATGGCACAGGCTTGTCTCTGACACGGGTCTTTCTTCATGAATGGCAGGTGAGGCTTTAAATGACAGGTAAAGGCTGTAAATTGCAGGTGAAGGCTGTAAATGGCGGGTGCAACGAGTAATAAAAGGCTGGTGAAGAAAATATGATATAAGTTGCTTCCTGTGTGTTGTTATGACCCCCGGCTCACCCAGGCTCAACACACTCACTACCTCCCCTGGGACTGCCAAGGCCTGGCCAAGGGCTCTTCATCCAGGAAATTAAAATAAGTAAGGATGTAAGTTATTTAGACACAGGTACACATAAGTACAATTGTCATAGCTGATTACCTTCCATACACCATGTGTTGCATGATCCCTGCGAGTTTAATCCATTTACATATATCTTATAATAGCCTTGACACTGGAAATAAGTAATTGTTTTATGTATTTTGACTTATAAATTATTTACACATGTTATTATATAATACAATTGTAATAATCTTACTAACGTACTATTTATTTTCCACTTTTACGGTACAAAATTCTCTATTTGTAGATACTTTTATCCTTTATTGATTTATATGTACCTGAATTATAAATTTTATATATGCTGGCCAATTTGAAAAAAAATTATATCCACCCCTAAGTGTCATAAACCTGAAAACTATCGTCTGCTCTCACCCTTAAAGGAATTCGTTGCAGGATTCTTGATCCGAGGAACTGGAGTTACCCTTCCTATCATCACACTTATCTGACTTCCATCCCCCCAGGTGTTCTACGACTCCTACGGATTTAGCGCTTCCACACGAATAATAATTCATAAACGCAGGTGTTTGCTGGCTGTCTTATTTAAACCAGTCATTGGTAGCAATTATTAAGGTTTTTTACCGTAGAATGTTAGGTTAGGTAAGGTTCGTCAGGACACAGGACAAGTGTTTCCTGACGCGGGTCTTAGTCAGATGATGACCCACCGTTGGAGCTTTTGGTCATCTGACCGAGGCCTTCCACTGGCTTACCGCTCCACCCCCTTCAAAAATTATGGTCGTAGTTATAACCGTTAAGTTATACCGTAAAGTGAGGAGTAATTGTGATGTAGGTTAACGATAGTCAAATCAATTTAAATTCTGTGGCAAGATCAAATAATTATTATGGGGAGCGCTAAACCCGTAGGGATTATACAGAGCATGTGTGTGCGGGGGATGGAAGAAATTCAGGCTTAATTCAGGGAATTGGAGCACAGATTCAACTCCCTGGATCAAGAGCCCCTCAGCATCAAGGACCCTCCTTTGGGGGGCAAGGTCAAAGATAGGGAAGCTCTAAATCTGTATGGGTTATATAGCAACTCAAAGAATGGCATAGTGTAAATTGCCTAGGATAACTCCAAAAAAAAGTCAGTGACTTTATTTCCATTGGGGAAGAAGCACTTTGGTTTGACTTGTGGGAAGATAAGTCCAGCTCCTTGGATCAAGAGCCCCTCACTGGCATCAAGGCACATCCCTTGAGGGAGACATATGTTAAATGAATTGAATAATACAGAGTTCAGAAGGACCCCAATAGAAAATGTCACGACATTTTTGGGTTATCCTAGGTAATTTACTGTGTATACAACAGTTTTAATCATCAAATATTGTGTAAAAATTTCAAATTCAAATTCCTGAAATGCTCAGTTGCTTTCTTTGTGCTTAAACAATATTTTACTACATGTAAATTACACATTGTAAATTACACATGTAAATTACACATTGAAAATTGATTTTGAATTTAAATTGACCAATGTTGAACACATTTTGGCAAGTTCTTCATCCAGGTACCAGGTTCTAATAACAGCAGCAATTAGCTTCTCCAGTTGAACAGTCCTGTTTTGTGATCTTGCATTTGATTATTGCCCATAGATTCTCAAATGGGTTGAGGCCAGGAGAATTTCCAGGCCAATATTAATATAATATTAAGGTATTAAATGGACCCCAATGGAAATAAGTCACTGTCTGACTTTTTGGGTTATCCTAAGTTCTCTACACATATGCTGCTATGTATGATAATCTATGTAAATGTATTTGTGAATACCTGAATAAACTTACTTACAATGCTTAGCTCACTCTTCGAAGAATGTCAGTATTTTTCTGGAAGTGTGGCATGGAGCAAGATCCTGCTGGAAAATGCCTTCTCTATTAGGAAAGTTTCTATCCACAATGAGAAGCAAATGAGTTGCCAGGATTGCCTTGTATTTCTCACTGTTAGTAAGTTTTGTGGGCGAGGGGCTTGGACTTCCAGCAAGCATGTGTGAGCGTGTTAGATAGGAGTGAATGGAGACGAATGGTTTTTGGGACCTGACGAGCTGTTGGAGTGTGAGCAGGGTAACATTTTGTGAAGGGACTCAGGGAAACCAGTTAATTGATTTAGTTGGACTTGAGTCCTGGAAATGGGAAGTACAATGCCTGCACTTTAAAGGAGGGGTCTGGGATAGCGACAGCTGGGAGGGACTTATTCTCAGCTGTCGTATCTGAGCACCTCTGCAAAGACAGTGATTATGTGTGAGTGAGGTGAAAGTGTTGAATGATGATGAAAGTATTTTCTTTTTGGGGATTTTCTTTCTTTTTGGGTCACCCTGCCTCGGTGGGAGATGGCCGACTTGTTGAAAAAAAAAAAAAAGTAAGTTAGTTTATTCAGGTACACGTACACATAAATACAGTTACATAAATTATCATACATAACAGCATATGTGTAGATTACCTAGGATAACCCCAAAAAAGTCAAAGTGACTTATTTCCATTGGGGTCCTGTTCATCGTTCCCTCAACAATAACAAGCCATCCAAAGCCTTTAGCAGTAAAACATCTTAGGTGGGTATTTTGGCACTTGTTGGTATATGTCCATTTCGAAGAGGTTTCGCCTTTGCTCCGTCTCACTACCACTGATCTGTACCCATGTACGTACTACTTCAGAATGTGCCACATCTGTAAATATAGCACATAAAGGGTCTGAGGATCTGGAATTCATTGCCCAAACCAGCAGAAGGTCCCCTGCCTGCAAATCAATTTAATTTAGGGGTCTACTTAAAAATCATCTCGTCTCCCAAAATTAACCACACCAACTTTGGGAAAATTTAAAATTTCTCGAAGGGTCAAATCAGCATCATTTTAATACACAATTATTATATTATTCAAATTTACACATGCTGAATTTGGGAAAATTCAAAATTTCCACACCAACACTGCTAAATCATATAGCCCAAAAAAGTTTATGACTGCTTGATTAACTAAATGTTTATATGCTACACCACAACTATATATTTTATTACTGTAAACCATTAGCTACCTCACTGCTGTAATAAGGAAAATAATGTATAATTCAAATTTACATCTCTACCTGTCTAGTCTTAAGTATGTAAGCATTAGGATTAGTCTGCCCGAAATGCCCCGGCATGTTAGTGGCTTTCTTTGTACCTAACAACACGTATAAAATGTAAACACATTGTAACCTTTGCAAAAAAATAAATTTTGTCTTATCTGTCGTCCATCCCTTATGATCAAGTGCCCACCCTAGCTGTTTCTTCTGTTACAGCAGAAGTCAATAGTTGTTTCATTACCAGCTTTCTGGCAGTTCTGCCAACGTCAAGGAGCCTTCATCGAACAGTTGAAGAATCAACATTTATGCCAGCTGAAGCCAAATCTCTCTGTAGATCTTTGCTGGTTTCTTGGGATCCTTCACGCTACAGTATTTCTTATGATAACCTTGTCATCGTGAGATGTTGTCTTGCATTTTCTTCCACATCTTCCTCGAGGCAGTGCTCCACAATCACCAGTGTCATCAGCTCTCTTCAGAATCTTACCAACAGTTGACTCCTAGGCTCAAATTTTTGGCAATCTATCTGATACTCATCAGCATGTTTTTTTAAGAGCTACAATACATGCACATTTCCTAGGTGTAACATCTGTCATGAATTTCAGCAGTAATTTTGAATTGAAGGGGAGAATTTGGCAAAACCACATACACTCATAGAGCATGCTTGCAGGAATAGCCTTACAGAACAACAGCTGTTGTAACAAAAACGAGTTGCAGGGTAACACCATAGCTGGATGGTTGCCAGAAGTCGGTAGCAAATTTCAGAAAAGAAAAGAACTCAAACTAGTACATCAATTAAGCTGGAGACCAAGACATATCACGAGATAATCACAAAATTTACTCCTGTCCCAGGCAGTGCAACATTTTGTGAATCCCTTCACAAAATGTTGCACTGCTTACATTCCAACAGCTCGTCAGGTCCCAAAAATCATTTGCTTCCCCTCCTAACGTGCTCACATGTACACACACACAATACTGTATAATGATAATCTCTCATGCCTTGTATTGGAATGTCAAGAGCTCCCAGGAGTGAAATTTTTCCTAATAAAATGCTCCAGTGTAGCACAAGTTTCTTATTTACACTATATCCTTTTGCTAATAAACCAAGTCTGACTTGAATTCTTCCATCAGAGCTAGATTTGTTTTACACACTTGCATTTTATCTGTTTTTCCCCTACTGTGCAACTCGCAAGTCAACTAACACACAGTTAGTACATATATTCTGCTGGGTGACCATTGGCAGCAGGTGGAAGGAGACTTACCCTGCCCAGGATGAATGTTAATTCTAAAGCCAAATTAATTCACTTTCAGGAATTCTTGCCAAGCATTGCAGATCTTAGTAAACTATTAAAAAATGCTCAGGAAAGGAGAATTAAAGCACTGTATTATTTCCATAACATTTATTTGAAGTAGAAAAATGGGATACACATACTTTATCAAATTAACGCGAGCAATTTGTCAACATATTCGTTGATAATTCATATGCATTCTTACAATATGGTATGATAAAAAATAGTTACTGCTGAATATAAATACTGTATCTTAAAATATAATCATGCAAATATCATGGTAACAAACTTCAAAATTAATCTTACATTCATATACAAAATACATTTATCAAACTATTCTTAATACACTATCATTTTTCCCTTTGACTACATGAACAGAAGCTGCAAAAATTAATTCATCCAACAACAAATAAATTGTAATTTTCCATAATCATTAAATATAACTTTGAAAATAAAACATCTCTTGTTGATCAATTACTTTTCCATTAAATGCATTACAAAACTCTTAAAACAAACTTCAGCAATTAAAAAAGCAAGGAACTAAAATGAGGAGAATTTATTTATTCAACAGTGATTAGGAGGATTGATCAACAGGTGTTTTGGGCCTTGGAGAAGAGGGACCATCAAATGGGTTAAGTACAGTGTTTTGTCAAAGCAAATAGTATATCCTAACATGGATATGTGCTATATAATGACCCACTTGGTGGATATTTTGCTCATGGGACCAAGACTGCCTACTAACATACCAGTCCACTCAGTAAAAAAAAAAAAATTAAGATGTGTAGTATTTTTTTTTTTTGCTAGAGAAATGTACTGTCAGAGACAAGTAGCAATGAAATTAATGATGATACACATTTTTCAACTCCACATTGATATACGTATTACTAATTTTTGTACAATGCTTTTTAAGTGTTTTTCCCTACTTCATCCTTTCCCTTCACTGAGCCTAGATTATTATTATTATTATTATTATTATTCTTTCAACACGTCGGCCGTTTCCCACCAAGGCGGGGTGGCCCAAAAGGAAAAACGAAAGTTTCTCCTTTTACAATTAGTAATATACACAGAAGAAGGGGTTTTTATTATTATTATTGTAGTCAATTTAAGCACTAAACTAGAAAAGGTTATACAGCACCCTCAGCCTAGAAAGTATTCACCTATTTCTAGGATGAGGGACTGATTACCTCATCCTCTACTGTCTCCACTTAATACCTTATAACTGAAGCGATAAAGCCACTGGTTAGAGAAATATCTTGAGAATAAAGATACCCAGGTGTTGTACACATGTTTAATTCATCTGTTTGTCAATATTTTGTTACAATCTTTCTCTGGTAAAGAATTTGTCTTTGTCTGCATCTATGCCCAAGGAGTATTTGCATGGTGTGACTGTATTTTCTCGCTTGCTATTGTTCCATAATCCTCCAGGGGCAATTTAATTTATGTACTCTTTGCAGCTCAATTCTTTCTGTAATTAGTAGTTTCCATATTTCCTATGTCTATTCAAGAATTTGTCACATGAATACATCGAAGTATCTTAAAGAAGCCCTTGTTTATATTTGTGTTTGAGTGTGATAATGTGTACATGAATTACCTATTAGTAATTATCAGTGAAGATTACTAACAGTATAACCACAAAATGTACTAAGAAGTATAAAGACAGAATAAGAAATGCAAAACTAATGCACTATTCAGGCATAAGCAAAACAGAAAGAAAAATCACCTTAGGAAATTGAAGGAAAAGATTGAAAAGAAAATTAGTACATTTTCCAAGAGGGTAATCAACATTAATTCAAAGACACGTAAAGCAAGTCAAACCTTTATTGAAGTGTCTTAGAATGATCATGTTCTCTAAGAAATGAGGTTACTGTATTTCTCAAAAGATGACAGACTGTCAGCACAATCTGACAGGTCTTGCAGAGTGGTACAGGGCACCCCTCCATGATATGGCCCTGGGTGAGTCTGGCTAGTCCAACACTCTACCACAGCCACTATAGCAAGGATTGCTGGAAGTTCTGCTATAGATTTTATAGAAAACAGTTTGACTGACTTTGCAGACTAATGACAATGCCAGTGATCTTGTATGTGCTGGGTGAAAACTGAGTAAAATAGAAGTCTGAAAAGAGGAGCTGTTTGCAAGCGATAGAGGTCTCTGAATCAATGAACATGCATAGGGTTTGTAAGTTCATTGTCTGGAGTGCTCGAAGGACAATGAACCTAATTATAAATGCATTAAACAGCCATGATGACATTAATTTATCAATCTTAAACCCTTCCTATTCTAAACATAATTTGAAAGATGTTTTACTTTTGCTTGCTGTTATTTACTAGTTTATTATAGTGACAGTACAATATAGTATGAGGAAATGGGTCAAAGGAAAGCAACTGTTCGTCTACATGAAGATGTACAATAATTGGTTCTCAAATATTAACTTTCCAACTATTTTTTCTGGCATTTTTCGATTTTATTGTGTATGTATTACAAAATTATGTTTAACACTAAATTTTCTTCTAAGGGAGATATACATTTTCCTTTCATTTGTGTACTTTTATTAAAATTCTTCTACATAACCCTTCCCCATTTAGGAATGAAACAAGTGCACAACTTCTACAGTTCAGTCCCCTAGTAGTATATATAGTATCTGGCACGATATTCAATATGTCTATCCTCACTGGCCTATGAAAAATGGATTTAAATGGTTATCAGTTTTACAGGAATATGGAAATCACTAAAAATTAAAATGACAACCCAACCAGTTATTTTTATATATA
This sequence comes from Cherax destructor, assembly GCA_009830355.1. Classification (NCBI taxonomy): domain Eukaryota; kingdom Metazoa; phylum Arthropoda; class Malacostraca; order Decapoda; family Parastacidae; genus Cherax; species Cherax destructor. The sequence goes on along the minus strand of WNWK01014373.1, from coordinate 31,665 downwards.
TTATTTTTTATTTTCCAGTAAGTGATGGCTTGGAGGTGGTCCTTGTTGCTAACAATAAATGTATTAAGGGATTGGATTATTATTCATTTTCATTATGTGTTGTCATTTAATCCTTAATATTTTTTAGTGTTTAATTATACTTTTACGTTACCTGTAATATATTTAATGACATATTTTTCTTTAATCCTTCATTTTCCTCATATTCCAAAATTATTTTTATATTCAAAAGCAAACACTAAACCCATAAGTCATACAGGACCTGAGGAATGGAAGGTAGTCATGTTTCATCCAAGCAAGTTGAAGGTAGTTACAGTTCCTTGAATCAAGAGCCCTTCACTAACATCATGGCACCCCCACCTCTTGCAAAGTCATATTCTAAAACAAATGAAAAAATTAAGAGACTGACTATTACTTAATGTAATCCCTCAGGCCCGGAGGTAATATTCCATTGGGAATGTAGTTAATAGTAAAGTTAGTCTGAGAGATTAACTCCATTTGTAGTTAGCCTAAAATTTATTATTATTATTATTATTATTATTATTATTATTATTATTATTATAATAATGGAGAAACACTAAACCTGTATGTATCATACAGCACCTACAGAATGAGAGGTAACCAGGCTTGATCCAAGAAATGCAAAGGTAGCTCCAATCCCTTTGATTAAGAATTCTTTGTTAGCATTATAGCCCCCTTTACACTCTTACAGGAACTTAAAGTGAATAAGCTTACTATTAGGTGACTTGAAGCAAGAAGTGTTGATGATATCATTATCTTAGAGTATTCCACTTTCACACTAATTTCCTGATTAATTCTGAAATTATAAAGTAAAAAGTGATTTAAAATTAAAACTGGCATCTTCGTGATCAATTTTATTACAAGCCCTGTAATAAAATATATAAAAAAAGGTTGATACGTATATCACTCTAAGTTACTGCTTTCAAAATAGTAAAATATATGGACTGTATATATTTTCTAAATAAGCAGGCACATCCCACCAATCAGTTCACCTCCAAGAGTTACCCTGTTGTATTTTAGGCACTTTAATTTGGAAGTCCCAATTGTAATGACTGCTTTTATAACTTTATGAATGCTTCATTTGCCCAACCCAACTCAGGCCAGGCTGGGATGGGTAACAAACCTGGCAGAGTTCAATTGAGAGGAGGCAAGATCTCTGGATAGCTACCCAGTAGACATCCCAAGGTGGCATATTTATTGTAACTGTAGCCTAGTCTTGGAACTATTCTCATGCCATGCTGAACTCTGCTTTGAATATTATGCTAACACCTAAGAGGGATTAGATATGTTCACATCTAATCCCATTTGAGAAAAGTAACACATCCCCATGGAGTAGTAAGGTATCCCATGGTCCAAAGGTGAAGAGGAAAATCATCACCTTCAGACATCAAACTGAATAGTTTTCAGAGCTGCAGCTGAAGAATAGGTTTAAAAAATCTCAAAAGCTGTGGCCTAGCTTCTTTGATAGTATATATGTTCCATAAGCAACAGGCTAAAATTAAAGCCCTGACTCAGTAAAAGATATTCAATTTTCACAAGGTCAAACTGAATTAGTTGGCAGCATGGAAAAACTTATAAATATTTTAGACTGAACACCTAAACCAATGCAAAATACCTTTGAGTAATAGAATGCAACAAAAGGTTATCAGTATATGTGTGAAACTCTAAAGAAAGTGCAATGTGAGAATTCAACAATGAAAACTTTCAATGGTAGTTGATCCGGCTATAAGTTTAAGCATATCAGTATGCATATGCTTAAAATGAGCAGCCAGGCTGTAGTGCTGATATATAAAGCAGACCTAATTTTAAGAGTATTTTTGGCTACATAGTTGAGCAGCATTGAATGATTATGTGACTAGACTTTTTCAGAAAGAGTACAACAAAGAACCTTCTTATCACTTTAAAGAATTGTTGTCCACATTTTAAAAAAGTCAAGAAATATCACACACTTCACTGTGGGAGGCCTGAAATAAAAATTTCAGTGTGATGAAATTTTTGAAGACTTTTTTCATAGTGAAAAATCTTATTTCTCTAAATCTTCTTTCAGCAAACCAGCTGTATCCCTCCAAGGCAGGGTGGCCCAAAAGGAAGGTGAAAAATTATATTTATGTTTTCTAATTCATTTACACCAAATTATGATTCCTTTTTTTTTTTTCATTCATTGTCTAACACTATATATACCACTTTGTTAGGATAATAGGTGCTTTGGTACTTGAAACACATGGAGATGCATAGCCAGCCATAATCCCAATTTGTATATTCACTATAAATTGAGGCAAATAATTGCTTTTTCTAATTTCTATAAACTTTATGTACAAGGAAGTCTTATGATATTACAATTCTTTCGAGGTGTGATACTTCTCAAGGTATGGAAATAATTTACATGGTTTGACTATTTTGTTATGCTAGGTTAATAAATCTTCATATGAAGTGAGCTTTTTGGCTGAATTCCACTGCTAGTATCATGGAATGGTAATAAATTTGGAACAAATAAGGCATCTTTCCTGCTAGTTCCACATTTGCTAGCAGGGAAGCTGGTCATGGCACAAGTCCTGACTGTTGTTGTTGTTGTTGTTTACATGTATCACTGAGGCAGTGTTATCCATGATACACTGCATGGCCCCACCTTGTCCTTGATTTTTTCCCAGGTGTCAGGTGATAGTCAACCCAAGCATGTTTGAAGGCATAACTGCATGATGTACGTAGGGCACAGCTTGGTCCCTGACTTACAGCATACATTATACACAGTTTAAGGATTAAAGTAACACACACTCATATTTTGGAACTAACCCAAATGTTCAGCAAGATCTGCCAGGGAGATGGCTTATGTGTTAAAAAAAAAATATGACTTGCTTGTGTAGGTGCCTACTGCCTTATTCTCAAATCTCACTGACACTCATCAGTCTAAAAATAATGAGGATTTCTCCTTTAAATATAAACACAGCCACAATGCTACAAAAAATCTTATATGATAGACACATAAATAGATTCATTAAGTTTTAAATTAGGCACACATACAGAATATTATTAAAAAATACAATGAATAATTTATTTTCAAATATCTTAAAACATAACCCTATTTCAAATATTCATGGGCTTATTATTCCCTAGGAATGATGTAGGTGGCACTCTCATCTTCATGAAACAATATACATAAATTAGTAATATCACAAGTTTCAGCAGAGGAGGATGGTGAATTCAGGGAAGCTCATAGGGCAAGTAGCATAGGCTTGATCAACTATGAAAGTTGCGCAACCATTTGTTTTGTGTTGGCATACTGCAGAACTGATGACAGGAAACCCATACTCTGATGCATGTAGTGTTTCCCACTGGCTGCCTGTAAACCAATGAGAACAAATATAAATTCTTTTCTGTGATATACAGTACCTCTGACTAGTTTCAAAGTTATTCTATCCTTGCAATCTAACCTGAGTCAGACTTTTCTGCTTACTGCCTGAACCTGCTTACTGCCAGTGGCCTGTAAATCTACATAAATCTCAAGCCTGGCTAATCTGGCACTTGTTGTAGGAAATACATATACAGTGGACCCCCGGTTATCGGCCATAATTCGTTCCAGAATGCTGTTCGAGTGCCGTTACCAAACGAATTTGTTCCCATAAGGAATAATGTAAATTAGATAAGTCCATTTAGAGCCCCAAAAATATACTTACAAAAGCACACTTACAAAAATACACTTACATAATTGTTCGAGTTGGGAGCAGTACGATAACCGGGGATCCACTGTATTTATATGAACACTGGAGAAAAAAATATAAAATGTGTGCAAAGAAAATGCACATCTCTGACACCAGCTTTGATAGTTTTATTCCTTCTTGTTTAAACTGAAGTTAATGAGTTCATGTGAACGTGTTAGATAGAGGTAAACAGAGACTAGTGGGTTTAATGGATGTGTTATTAGTGTGTGAACAAGGTAAAATTTCAGGAAAACTGATTAGTTAGACCTGAGTCCTGAAGGTGAGAAGAGCAGTTTCCTGAAGGATGGGTGGGAATGTTGCAGTTGGAAGATAATCTGCAGTGTGATGTCAGCACACTACTGGTAAGAGAGCAACTGAATGAATGATAGTCAATGAGTTTTTCTTTGGGTCATCCTGCCTTGGTGGGGAATCAAGACACCATCCTGGGTTGCCCAGGCTCAGAGTGAAAATATTAACAAGATTTAAAAGTGGAATCTGTCTACCCATAGCCTTCTGAGCTCAAGAAATATCTCTGTGATGAAGATAACAGATAAAAATAATAAAGATAAGCAAAACTACTGGCAGGTCTGACTAGGAAGTTACCACTCTAGTACTACATGAAGTAAGGATGTAAATGCATGGAACAAATGCTTGTCATGTGGAAGTAGTTACAATGTGTGTTAAGATTTAGAATTTTTCTATTTGTGATTACATTTTTATGGTCAAAATTAGCCTAAATCCAAGATTTTAAAAAAATCACAGAAAAAACAAACAAAACCAAATTTTTATTTTCAAAATGTACATTTTTTTTTCAACACATTGGCCATTTCCCACTGAGGCAGGGTGACCCATAAAGAAAGAAAAACCCAAAAAGAAAAAACTTTCATCATTCAACACTTTCACCTCACTCATACATAATCACTGTCTTTGCAGAGGCGCTCAGATACGACAGTTTAGAAGTCCCTCCAAACTGCCAATTTCTCAAACCCCTCCTTTAAAGTGCAGGCATTATACTTCCCATTTCCAGGACTCAAGTCTGGCTAACCGGTTTCCCTGAATCCCTTCACAAAATATTACCCTGCTCACACTCTAACAGCTCATTAGGTCCCAAAAAACATTCGTCTCCATTCACTCCTATCTAACCCGCTCAAGCATGCTTGCTGGAACTCCAACCCCTCGCCCACAAGACCTCCTTTACCCCCTCCCTCCAACCTTTTCGAGAATGACCTCTACCCCGCCTTCCTTCCCCTACAGATTTATACACTCTCTAAGTCATTCTACTTTGTTCCATTCTCTCTAAATGACCAAACCACCTCAACAACCCCTCTTCAGCCCTTTGACTAATACTTTTAGTAACTCCACACCTCCAAATTTCCACACTCCGAATTCTCTGTATAATGTTTACACCACACATTGCCCTTAGACAGGACATCTCCACTGCCTCCAGCCACCTCCTCGTTGCAGCATTTACAACCCAAGCTTCACACCCATATAAGAGTGTTGGTACCACTATACTTTTGTACATTCCTTTCTTTGCCTCCATGGATAACGTTTTTTGTCTCCACAGATACCTCAACGCACCACTCACCTTTTTTTCCTTCATCAATTCTATGGTTAAGCTCATCCTTCATAAGCCCATCCACTGACAAGTCAACTCCCAAATATCTGAAAACATTCACTTCTTACATCCTTACTTCATGTAGTACTAGAGTGGTAACTTCCTAGTCAGACCTGCCAGTAGTTTTGCTTATCTTTATTATTTTTATCTGTTATCTTCATCACAGAGATATTTCTTGAGCTCAGAAGGCTATGGGTAGACAGATTCCACTTTTAAATCTTGTTAATATTTTCACTCTGAGCCTGGGCAACCCAGGATGGTGTCTTGATTCCCCACCAAGGCAGGATGACCCAAAGAAAAACTCATTGACTATCATTCATTCAGTTGCTGTCTTACCAGTAGTGTGCTGACATCACACTGCAGATTATGGAAGGAAAAGAGGGAATATAAATGTGTAAATTCAAGGATTATGTGGATTAAAATAAGGGTCGGATGCGAAAAGTGGGTCATAATAAGCGTGTATGCACCTGGAGAAGAGAGGAGTGTAGAGGAGAGAGAGAGATTTTGGGAGATGTTAAGCGAATGTATAGGAACTTTTGAACCAAATGAGAGAGTAATTGTGGTAGGGGACCTAAATGCTAAAGTGGGAGAAACATGCAGAGAGGGTGTAGTAGGTAAGTTTGGGGTGCCAGGTGTAAATGATAATGGGAGCCCTTTGATTGAACTTTGTATAGAAAGGGGTTTAGTTATAGGTAATACATATTTTAAGAAAAAGAGGATAAATAAGTATACAAGATATGATGTAGGGCGTAATGACAGTAGTTTGTTGGACTATGTATTGGTAGATAAAAGACTGTTGAGTAGACTTCAGGATGTACATGTTTATAGAGGGGCTACAGATATATCAGATCACTTTTTAGTTATAGCTACAGTGGGAGTAAAAGGTAGATGGGATACAAGGAAAATAGAATCAGTAAGTAAAAGAGAGGTGAAGGTTTATAAACTAAAAGAGGAGGCAGTTAGGTAAGATATAAACAACTATTGGAGGATAGATGGGCTAGTGAGAGTGTAGGCAATGGGGTCGAAAATGTATGGGGTAGATTTAAAATGTAGTGTTAGAGTGTTCAGCAGAAGTTTGTGGTTACAGGCGAGTGGTGCGGAGGGAAGAGGAGCGATTGGTGGAATGATGATGTAAAGAGAGTAGTAAGGAGAAAAAGTTAGCATATGAGAGGTTTTTACAAAGTAGAAGTGATGCAAGGAGGGAAGAGTATATGGAGAGAAAAAGAGAGGTTAAAAGAGTGGTGAAGCAATGTAAAAAGAGAGCAGATGAGAGAGTGGGTGAGATGTTATCAGCAAATTTTGTTGAAAATAAGAAAAGTTTTGGAATGAGATTAATAAGTTGAGGAAGCCTAGAGAACAAATGGATTTGACAGTTAAAAATAGGAGAGGAGAGTTATTAAATGGAGAGTTAGAGGTATCGGAAGATGGAGAGAATATTTTGAGGATTTATTAAATGTTGATGAAGACAGGGAAGCTGTGATTTCGTGTGTAGGGCAAGGAGGAATAACATCTTGTAGGAGTGTGGAAGAGCCAGTTGTGGGTGTAGGGGAAGTTCGTGAGGCAGTGGGTAGAATGAAAGGGGGTAAGGCAGCTGGGATTGATGGGATAAAGATAGAAATGTTAAAAGCAGGTGGGGATATAATTTTGGAGTGGTTGGTGCTATTATTTAATAAATGTATGGAAGAGGGTAAGGTACCTAGGGATTGGCAGAGAGCGTGTATTGTTCCTTTGTATAAAGGCAAAGGGGACAAAAGAGAGTGCAAAATTATAGGGGAATAAGTCTGTTGAGTGTACCTGGTAAAGTGTATGGTAGAGTTATTATTGAAAGAATTAAGAGTAAAACAGAAAGCAGGATAGCAGATGAACAAGGGGGCTTTAGGAAAGGTAGGGGTGTGTAGACCAAGTGTTTACAGTGAAACATATAGGTGAACAGTATTTGGATAAGGGTAAAGATGTTTTTGTGGCATTTATGGATTTGGAAAAGGCGTATGATAGGGTAGATAGGGGGCAATGTGGCAGATGTTGCAGGTGTATGGAATAGGAGGAAGGTTACTGAAAGCAGTGAAGAGTTTTTATGAGGATAGTGAGGCTCAGGTTAGAGTGTGTAGGAGGGAAGGGGACTATTTCCAGTAAAAGTGGGCCTTAGACAAGGATGTGTGATGTCACCGTGGTTGTTCAATATATTTATAGATGGGGTTGTAAGAGAAGTGAATGCGAGGTCTTGGCAAGAGGTGTTGGGCTAAAAGATAAAGAAGCAAATACAAAGTGGAGTTGTCACAGTTGCTTTTTGCTGATGACACTGTGCTTTGGGAGATTCTGAAGAGAAGCTGCAGAGGTTGGTGGATGAATTTGGTAGGGTGTGAAAAAGAAGAAAATTGAAAGTGAATATAGGAAAGAGTAAGGTGATGAGGATAACAAAAGAATAGGTGACGAAAGATTGGATATCAGATTGGAGGGAGAGAGTATGGAGGAGGTGAATGTATTCAGATATTTGGGAGTGGACATGTCGGCGGATGGGTCTATGAAGGATGAGGTGAATCATAGAATTGATGAGGGGAAAAGGGTGAGTGGAGCACTTCGAGTCTGTGGAGACAAAGAACCTTGTCCATGGTAGTAAAGAGGGAATGTATGAGAGTATAGTTATACCAACGCTCTTATATGGGTGTGAAGCATGGGTGATGAATGTTGCAACGAGGAGAAGGCTGGAGGCAGTGGAGATGTCATGTCTGAGGTCAATGTGTGGTGTGAATATAATGCAGAGAATTCGGAGTTTGGAAATTAGGAGGAGGTGCGGGATTACCAAAACGATTGTCCAGAGAGCTGAGGAGGGTTGTTGAGGTGGTTTGGACATGTAGAGAGAATGGAACGAGACAGAGTGACTTCGAGAGTGTATAAATCTGTAGTGGAGGGAAGGCGGGGTAGGGGTCGGCCTAGGAAAGGTTGGAGGGAGGGGTAAAGGAAGTTTTGTGTGCGAGGGCTTGGACTTCCAGAAAGCATGTGTGAGCGTATTTGATAGGAGTGAATGGAGGCATATGGTTTTTAATACTTGACGTGCTGTTGGAGTGTGAGCAAAGTAACATTTATGAAGGGATTCAGGAAACGCAGGCCGGACTTGAGTTCTGGAGATGGGAAGTACAGTGCCGGCACTCTGAAGGAGGGGTGTTAATGTTGCAGTTTTATAACTGTAGTGTAAAGCACCCTTCTGGCAAGACAGTGATGGAGTGAATGATGATGAAAGTTTTTCTTTTTCGGGCCACCCTGCCTTGGTGGGAATCGGCCGATGTGTTAAAAAAAAAAAAAAAAAAAAAATTCACTTCTTCCATACTCCCTCTCTCCAATGTGATATCTAATTTTTCTTTATCTAAATCGTTTGATACCCTCATCACCTTACTCTTATCTATGTTCACTTTCAACCTTTACACACACTGTACATATTATTATTATAAGAGGGAAGCTACAAACCTACAAGGGTCTATCATATGCCTCGTAAAATCGGAGGAAATCCAGTCTGATCCAAGGAATGGGAGGATAGATACAATTCAGTGAATTAAGAGCCCCCTCATCAACTAAAAACTATATGGGCCATACACCACTTGGGAAGTAAGAGGCAATCAAATTCAATCCAAAAAAGAGGGGGTAGCAGGAATTCATTGGATCAAGAGCCCTTTAGGAGGGCTCTTGATCCACTGTCTATTCTTTTCCTTGATCCAATGTCTATTCCTTCCTTGATTCCAATGTCTATTTCTTAGTTACCTTTGCAAGGTAACTAAGGAATAGACACTTAAAACCCTTGTTTAACTTGCCTGCAAGTAGATATTGGTGATTGTATTATTAATCTGAGGGTCAGCAGCTGAGGATCCTGCTGTGATGGCACCGCAGACCTGGTCTGCAATGTTTTCAATGCCTCCACACACACTATTAATCAACCTGGATTGTGATAACAAATTTATTAGAGAACTAGTTGAAAATACTTTAAGGTAAATATTAATACCTATTAATGAAAATTAGCATAAATATGTATACAGAGGTACAGACATGTACGTACACACATGAAAAAATTACAACTAACCCACAAATTGGTGGTGAAAACGAGACAACATTTCGTTCCATCCTAGACTATTACCAAGTTCCTTGAGACTTGATAAAGGTATAGGATGGACCAAAGTGTTGTCTGGTGCTTATCTCCAGTTTGCTGGTTAATTTTGACTTTTTCTTGCCACGGTATTGACTTTTATTCTTCGTGTAAAAACAATGTGAGCACTCGTGTGCAATGTGGAGGTATGCTACTCAATCAAGTGAATCAACTCTCTGACAAATGTATTATAAAGTAGCTTCAATCAGTACACATTAAAGTGCATTTAATTCCACTAACAAAGTCAATTTAAATCACAGAATGGGTGGGGCTTCAACCAATGGCAAAAAAAACTCTGTGCTAGCCACTGGTCTATGTCAGCCTAATAAAATACACCCAACTAGGTTGGAGGGAAGGGGTAAAGGAGGTTTTGTGGGCGAGGGGCTTGGACTTCCAGCAAGCATGTGTGAGCGTGTTAGATAGGAGTGAATGGAGACGAATGGTTTTTGGGACATGACGATCTGTTGGAGTGTGAGCAGGGTAACATTTTGTGAAGGGATTCAGGGAAACCAGTTAATTGATTTAGTTGGAATTGAGTCCTGGAAATGGGAAGTACAATGCCTGCACTTTAAAGGAGGGGTCTGAGATAGTGACAGCTGGGAGGGACTTTTCTCAACTGTCGTATCTGAGCTCCTCTGCAAAGACAGTGATTATGTATGAGTGTGGTGAAAGTGTTGAATGATGATGAAAGTATTTTCTTTTTGGGGATTTTCTTTCTTTTTGGGTCACCCTGCCTCGGTGGGAGACGGCCGACTTGTTAAAAAAAAAAAAAAAAACTAGGTATTTACCTATGGTGTATAGAAATATACCTAGATGGATGAATCTTGTTAGGGCAACAAAGACCAGTTGTTAGCAAACTGGCCTGAGTTTTAAGACTCACTTGTCATAGGTTCAAGCCTCACTTATTCTGTAATCTACTTACATATACATTCCTTATATATTCAATATAGCCTCTCCTCAATTAATGACGTACTCGTTTACCAACGACTCGGACTTACGACGGGCTCTGACCAGTATGCATACCTAGATAATGTATATCAGAGCTGATTTCTTCTATTCTGTTTATTACAATATACAGTACAATACTGTATATACATTTAAAAATATACTGAAAATATTATAAATGGTGCAAAGGTGACATTAAAGCAATATCAAAGATGGTTGACACAAATCCACTATCATAACAGTATGCTCCTTGCTTAGCGACGAATTCGTTGGTCTTAGGAACGTAACTCCGTCATTAATTGAGGAGAGGCTGTATTATTTGTGTGTACTTAATATCCCTCAAAAAACACACATATAATGTTTATTGCCCCCTGTAGTCTTAAGTTAGGCTTAAGCTTTCCCGAAATGCTCTGCATAACCATGGGCTTTCTGCTTGCATTCAAAGGTTACTCATTCCTGTATAAACAATGTATCATGTGGAATTAATTGTGAATTTGAATTTCTTTGCAATCTTGTTATTACGATTTCATGAATAACAAAGTCATATAATTAAAGCCCAGGCCCTCTCCATACCCCAAAAGATACAGCAACCTAATTTCCTTACTCTCTGAAGTGTTCAGCTAGTATTAAAGAACCATCCTGAGGAGAAATGAGAGATAACTCTGCTCCCTTGTGAGCAACAGCTGATATCTGCACCACTAAGCCAGCTAGTGCTGTAAATAATTCACGCTCAGCAGTTGGTCCATCAATCAATCCAGCCTCCTGGATAAGTGAAGCAGTTTCCATAACTGATGACCAAGCCTGTTGAGTTGGGATAAAGAAAATTAGGGCACATACACAAAGTATAAGTCACAATACATTAAAAACATAATGGTAAATGAAATGTTGATTTTTAAATTCCGATGCCTGACATCCTATACAGAAGATGCCAAAGAGGTTTTATTAAAAGAAGTTTATAGAAAGAATAGACAAAACTATTAATGTGTATATTATTCAACTATTTAAACTGACTAGTGAAGCCATATTCAATTAACAATAATTATTATAAATAAATGTCAATCACCTTGTCTCATTAACTTTGTGCAGTGCTCAAGAGCACATTCATAGTAGTATAGAATACCTTAATAAGCCGCATTGAAAACATCTCACTAGGGAGAGGTTCTGTTCATAAAAATAAAAATGATAATTGTTTTTGCAGATACAGCGGGCTTATACAGTGGACCCTCGGTTTTCGTTCACCTCCAAACTCGAACAATTATGTAAATGTATTTTTGTAAGAGCTTTTGTAAGTGTATTTTTGGGGTTCTGAAACGACTAATCTAATTTACATTTGTCCTTATGGGAACAAATTCGTTCGGTAATGGCACTCAAACAGCATTCTGGAATTAATTTTCAATGAAAACCGAGGGTCCACTGTATGTATATACAGTACTTAACCAGATAATTGGCCTCAATCCTTCAGAAGAAAATGCATTTCTCTCATTAGTTTCAGTATTGCAGTTCCATAAAACCCAAATAACATCTCTTTTCATAAGGTTTGCAAAGATATTGGGAGGAGACAAGTGTGGGCTAAATATTGTACCATTATTTGGATATTCAGTGGTACATCTACTTACGAGCAGCTTCCAACTCGAACAATTATGCAAGTGTATTTTTGGAGGTGCTTTTGTAAGTGTATTTTTGGGGGTCTGAAATGGATTAACCTAATTTTCATTATTTCTTATGGGAACAAATTCCTTCGGTATCGGCACTTGAATAGCCGTCTGAAACGAATTAAGCTCATAAGTAGAAGTACCAATGTACTATAATAAACTGATATAAACCTTTTCCAAGTTTCATGTTCTTATTATTTGAAGCCCTTATTTTTTTGTATACAGTATTCATAACTGGTTGAAGGGAGGAGGTTAAAGTGGTTTTGAATTAAAAAGTCCAGAGCATTTGTGGATTAACTGTGGATTGTCTTAGCCATGATACAGAGGCTTTTATTCTTAATATGGCACAATGTATAGTAGTGTATTCTCCATTTCAATCAACATTTTTTTTTTAACACTTCGGCCGTTTCCCACCAAGGCAGGGTGACCCAAAAAGAAATAAAAAACTTTCATCATCATTCAACACTTTCACCATCACTCGTACATAATCACTGTCTTTGCAGAGGCGCTCAGATAAGACAGTTTAGAAGTCCCTCCAAACTGCCAATTTCCCAAACCCCTCCTTTAAAGTGCAGGCATTGTACTTCCCATTTCCAGGACTCAAGTCTGGCTATCTGGTTTCCCTGAATCCCTTCACAAAATATTACCCTGCTCACACTCCAACAGCTTGTCTGGTCCCAAAAACCATTCGTCTCCATTCACTCCTATCTATCATAGAACTGCTTAATTTCACTTAAAACTACAAATTAATATTTCTCAGTAACACTGACCTCTAAAACATTTTGCTTACCTTATTCACTTTCTGGGACAGAGTTGGAAGGCCAATCTGTGGTACAATATTTGTTATGTGTTCTGTCAAATCTCCTTCCAGCTCAATATCCTCTTCCAGCTCACAGGTGGTCTGGGAGTAAAGGAATGTTAATAGAGTATTTTCATTAGTTTTACTGACATTTATTTACCAGCCAATATTACTTCACTCTCAATCAGCATCCTTTCAGCAACTACATTATTAATGTACTTCATGAGAAGAGATATATCCATGTGAGTCATGAAGATAATGGAGCAGTTAAAGCTAGATACTCTAGACATTAATTAAGACACATGCTACTTAATTATACTCATTCACTAGTCTATTTTTCACTATGGTATTTTCTGTCTTTGATACATAATGACACCAAAAAATATTTTTTTAATTCATACAATGTATGGAGATGCCACATTTGGGAACAATGTGTTGTGTGACTATTTTGCAAAAGATTCGGAAAGTAGAAATTAGAGGATGTGGGGCGTTACGAAAGGTATAATTCAGAGGATAGAGGAGGGTTTGTTGAGGTGGGTTAGTCATATTGAAAGGATGGAATAGAACTGGAAGACCAAAAGAGTGTATAAATCCAAGGTGGAAGGAGGAATAAGGATAAGGGTCACCCCAAGAAGGGTTGAACGGAGGGTGTGAAGGTTTTACATGGTAGGAACTTGAGTATCCACCAGGTACAGTGGACCCTCGCTATTCGAACATTCTTCATTCCAGAATGCTGTTCAAGTGCTGTTACCAAACGAATTTATTCCCACAAGGAATGATGTAAATTAGATTAGTCCATTTCAGACCCCCAAAAATACACTTATAAAAGCACTTACAATAATAAACTTACATAAAAGGGCGAGTTTTGAGTGTTTGAATAGCGAGGGTCCACTGTATAAGCATGTTAGATTGGAATGAGTGAAGAAAGTAGTTTTAAGGATTTGATGTGCTGCTGGAATGTGAAGGCATTAATAATGATGGGACCTGAGGAAACAGGTTAGCCAGACATGAGGAACTGATGTGGGAAGTACAGTATCTGCACTCTGAAGAAGTGGTGGGAATGTTGCAGCTTAGAGCATCATTTGAACTGTGGTGTTTGTGCACTTCTGGAAAAACGGCTACTGAGTGAATGTTTTTGTTTTTTATATCATGCTACCCTGGTGGAGATGGCCGGTGTGGTAAAAAAAAAAAAAAAAATTCACACAAGTCAGACTGTCATCCTTATTTGCATCTCTATCACATGATGTGTGTAACTAGTACAGTGGTACCCCGACTTACGATGGTCCCCAAACACACCCTTTTATGTAAGTATTTTTTTAAATGCTTTTGTAAGTGTAATTTTGGGGGTCTAAAAGGACTAGTCTATTTTACATCATTTCTTATGGAGATAAATTCGTTTGGTAATGGCACTTGAACAGCATTCTGGAATGAAAAAATATCGTAAGTCGGGGTACCACTGTACTGAAATATTTAGTGTAAACAGACCACACAGATCTTGACTTAAACGTATGTACTGTCATCAATATGGTATCCAAGCAGTAACATATCCTAGACACTTTTCATGGTTTACATTATCCACTTAATTTTTTACACATTTTTTTTTTGTTAGCATGTTGGCCATTTCATGGGTCCTATTATAACAACAACAGAGAGCATTTTTATACCTTAATCTCAAAATTTGCAGTGTTAAGTTTCTCTATTAAATAATGTGGTAAACTCTGAATCATAGAAGCCATTTTTGATTCACACTGCTTTGCAACCAGTGACAGTGCCTCTAGATGTACTGGTCCTTCAGTGGCTTCCCATGCATGGTCAAAAGTGATTTTATCTATGTTCTTTGAGTCCTTCCCATAACCACCTTCTTGCTGCTGAATCTCTTGCTTAGCTGCTCGCTGCCGTGCCTCTTGCAAGACCTATAAATCAACTTGTCATTAAAGTCTAATCACATTTATAGGCAACTAATATTCTTAATTTATGTGAAACCATGAATTTAAAAAAAAAAAAATTCTAAATTGCAAAATAGTTTTAAGAGTTCTAAAAGTTCTCCAATTTATAACATAACCTGAAGCCAGGCCACTCTGATGACAACCTAATCAGCCAATGACTACTACTTGCTGCTTACATACTAATATGATAAATCATAATCTGGTTGATCAGGTTTTGTAAAATGTTATCTCCTACAAATGACAGGCAATACTTGTGATCTATATGGGGCTTATTGGCTTTATTAACATACTGACTATTTCCCACCAAAAGAAAGTGACTCACAGAAGAAAAATATATTCACCACCCCTCACTCTCAGCTGTCTTTTGGGAAGACCATGGACATCACACTTTTACTGATCCAAAAATGAAATATATGCACCATTTATGCAAAATAATACCTGAGATAAGATGGGCTTTCTGTTGGCGAGAAGAGCTCTCTTTTTTCGCAATCCAGGGTCTCCTTCTTGAATAACATCCATTGCTTTTCGTCCAATGACTTCCAGGGTATTCAGCCCTCCTAACAGCACCTAGAATGAAGTCACTCTTAAGGTCACTTGTGAAGAATGCATGAAAATATATCATGTGAATGAAAAAATAAACTATGCCTGACA
The DNA here is from genome assembly GCA_009830355.1 of Cherax destructor. Taxonomy (NCBI): domain Eukaryota; kingdom Metazoa; phylum Arthropoda; class Malacostraca; order Decapoda; family Parastacidae; genus Cherax; species Cherax destructor. Next base: position 16,209 of record WNWK01014373.1, on the reverse strand, counting down.
AAGAAAATTACAACAAAATTTTCTGTAACTCTCACCCAATTTTTAACTAGACAAGATGATGAACTTATACACAATTCACAATGAAAGAGCATTGTAATTAAAATGCAATGAGAGTTCAAAATTACATCTTACCTGAAGCTAGAATGTTAGTGAAGCTCTATTAATTCAAAATGCAGCTAGTAATGCAACTGAAATACAGTGGACCCTCGCTATTCGAACATTCTTCATTCTAGAATGCTGTTCAAGTGCTGTTACCAAACAAATTTATTCCCATAAGGAATGATGTAAATTAGATTAGTCCATTTCAGACCCCCAAAAATACACTTATAAAAGCACTTACAATAATAAACTTACATAAAAGGGCGAGTTTGGAGTGTTCGAATAGCAAGGGTCCACTGTATCTACAATCATCTACAAAAATGCTGCACAAATATTATCTCCAGCTACTGCAAATCACTAGAAGAGAAAACCTTTCTTAACTTTCTTAAAAGTGCCAGGATAACATTTATCTATAATGGCAGTGATCTAACTGATGTTAACTACAGGCCATTTTCTAATACTATACCAGTACATACTATCAATATGATTACTCCTTGTCAATTTGCATTCAACCTAAAAAACAAATGATGCATTATTAAGAAATGCTTGACAGTTTATCCATAACTTGAAAGAAATAAGTATCTATTGGTCATTTTGGTGATCTGCAAAAGGCTTTTGATATTGGTGACCACAATATTCTCCTACTCAAGCTAAATCACTATTGACTCAAGAGGACACACACACACATACAAGTATTTTCAGTTATACCTCAGTAATAGACAAAAGCATGTAGCCATAAATGACACTTCTATTACTAATAATGAATTTAGGTCTCTCCCTGGGGTAGCATTCTGGGACCTCTTTTCCTTATCAACTGCTTATCAATGACATACTTAATGCCACCCAACATCAAATAACCTATACTTTTTGCTGAAGACAACCTTCATATCACCAGGCCCAGACCACTTGACAATATGCACCATACAGTAGTTAATGACAAACTAAAAAAAAGTTTACACCTGGATGACTACCAATCAACTCACCCTTAATATTGAAAAAACATTACATATACGTACAGTGGAACCTCGGTTTTCGTATGCCCCAGCTTGCATGTAAAACCACAGGTATTCTCTATAAAATGTATTTTTTGATAATATTTCCCATAAGAAATAATGTAAATCCAATTAATCCATTCCAGATACCCAAAAATATTAACAAAAAATATATTTTATGGAGAATAACTGTGGTTTCACATGCAAGCTGGGGCATACGAAAACTAAGGTTCCACTGTAATTTTTTAATAAAGGGAAATTCTTAGGTCTAATCATAGAAAATAAATTGAAATTTAATGCTCATGTCCAGCACATATATTAATAAAATTATTGCAACATTTAAAGACTATGCTTCACACCAAAACAAATCTGCTAGCACCAATATACTTTTGCAACATTCCTTATTTTTATGCCACTGACAAATTTCTTTCTTTTTCAGTAACTCCTCAACATTCCTACCATTTTCTTTGACCTTATCTATTTTATGATTTACCTCATCTTTAATGGACCCCTCAGTAAATAGATCCACTACCAAGTATCAGAACTATGCTGTACATTCATTTCTTCCTCAGGTATCTGAATACGTTCACTTACTCCACACCCTCTTCCATTCTGGCTCTCAGTCCATCACCTTACCTTTGAGCTGGCTGTTTCTAGAGCCCCTGAGACACCAGACACAAGAGATCCAATAGAAGAAAGTCCACCGAAGCTGTAGTCGACCACCAAATTTTCACCTTCCCCTCCATCATTGTCATTGCTTGATGTATTGGTCTCATGATTACCCATGCCTGGGGCAATGAAAATATATGCTTGTGTTTCTCTCAGTATCACTTATGAGCTAATTCTGATACTGAATTTACAACTATTCCCAAAACTTGAGATGAAACTATACAGTGTTTGAGTTCATCATGAATCAATGCCTCACAATGGTCAAGGACAGACTGAACATTCTCTAATTTCATTTCCAATTTGTTGGTTAGCTGTAAATTGGTCTGACCAAAGTGATGTGAGACCAGTGCATGGTCAACCAGGTTGTTGCTGCTGGTGGCCTGCTAAATTATAAATGGCCTCAAAGAAGAAAAATAAATGTACTTCTATAGTCATCTCTGAGAAAGCCTATGTGAAGTTTCTATAATAAATGAAAGTCAAAAAGATGGCCTAGAGATTTCATGATCTGGCAAGCCCCAATAGGAGATCCAGAGAGGAATAACACACAATACTGAAATGACCAGGCACCTTCTCCAAGTCAAAAAAAAAAAAAAGTAATACCTAATAATAAAATTTGAATAAAGAACTTAATTTGTGTGCCATGGCCCAATGGCAAGGACTTTCAATAGCTTGCTGGCAATGATGCAACCACCCAGTAACTGTCCACACATCATAAACTATGGCAGTTCATTGACAGAAGGTGAGCAAGAAGTGTAAGGGATGTTATTCCAAACAGTTTGAAGTAGCATAGCAACATGGAACGGAACTATGATAATGAAGATAATAGTGTATATTTCTTCAAGGAAAAACACCTGATTTTGCATAGTATTTCAGGCAGACTTGAGCTCGGACTAATACCAAGAATAAAAAAAAACAGAAAATATATTGCATCTATTTAGAAATATGGAATGTAATACATGCTAAATATATACTATAAATTTTTCATTTCATGAAATTAAATCAAAAGTTAATACTATTAAATTTACATTTATCCTCAAGAGAATTAAAAAGCAAATGAGGAAGTAATAATGTAACAGTGGTTGGATATACGACAGTATGTATCTAAAAAATTTAAGGAACAAGGCATAATTTATAACCTGGAAGTAAAAATTTAATGTCAATTAGAGAAGTTACATCAAAACTTGTTTGAGGGGAAATACATCAAGTACAAAAATTTCTTAAGTTTTTGTTTGATTTCATTAAGTCGAAGGATTTTAATTCATATGGCAAATTATTCCACATTTTTGGCCATTTTATTTGCATCGAGTTCTTATATGAGTCCAGGCAAATGCGAAGAAGATCAAAGAGGTACAGTAGGGCCCCGCTTAACGGCGTTTCGCCTTGCGGCATTCCACTAATACGGCGAGTTCAAATTATGACCAAAACTTTCTATACGGCGAGAAGTCTTTCAAATACGGCGCGCCACCCAGTTTGTTTACATTCTCTGTGAGCACATCTCTCTATTATGTAATAATAATCACTCTTGGGCACATTGCATGTCTTATTTTATGTTAATATAGACATTTTCATTAATCCATCTGATATTTTCTTCAAAATTATATAAGAAACACGTTACATAGCATATAAACATGCTGTTTACATGCTATGGAGGTGTGGTTGCTGGGCTGATGGAAAACATTACGTAATACTAATAATAATCACTCTTAGGCACATTAAATGTCTTATTTTACGTTAGTATAGACATTTTCATTAATCCATCTATATTTTCTTCAAAATTATATAAGAAACACGTTACATAGCATATAAACATTTTGTTTACATATATACGTACTATGGAGGTGTGGTAGCCGAGCAGAGGAAAAACATTACGTCACTCCCTTTAATACATAACACTTTTGTTTACAATTCTCAGCATGAATTATTCTTTATTTCTCCCTTTGTTTATGATGGCATCTAAAGGTAGTTGTTAGAAACTATTAAACTCAGTGAACATGGTATTTCAATGGTAATAAAATGGCTCTGAGTCACATTAAATATCGTGTAGGTAGGTGTAGGTATGTAGCCCAGGCGGACTACATACCTACATTATTATTATAACTGATAATTATACTTATGTGTACCTGTACCTAAGTAAACTTACACACTGTGCTGGCATGTAGGTACGCATTAAAATCCCTAAGAGTGTATTATTAGTCTTGAAGACGCCATATTAATAATGATAATAATAATAACACAATAATAATCGCTCTGAGGCGCATTAAATATCGTATAAAATGGTAAAATAGACATTTTTCTTAATCCATCTAAATACACCCCACAGTAGAATAAATTAACAAATATGAGACGTGGTAGCCAGGTGATTTGTAGGACTTGTGGTAGCCAGGCGACTTGTAGAACTTGTGGTAGCCAGGCGCCTTGTAGGACTTCTGGTAGCCAGGCAACTTGAAGTCCAACATCAGAGAAAATGTGTAAACTATAATATTACTGGGGATAACTAGAAAATTATTCCTTTCATATGCCTTCACTCAGGGCATCATTTCTTCTAAAAATGGTGTTATATGAGAATGGGAGTGCTTCTCTTTAGTATTTATTCTACTGTATCAACTTGGAAACAACTTGTACACAATGTAAATACAGTGGTACCTCGGTTTACGATGGTCCCCAAAATCGCCCTTTTATGTAAGTTTATTTTTTTAAATGCTTTTGTAAGTGTATTTTTGGGGGTCTAAAAGGACTAGTCTATTTTACATTATTCCTTATGGGGATAAATTCGTTTGGTAATGGCACATGAACAGCATTCTGGAACGAAAAAATATCGTAAACCGAGGTACCACTGTACACTTACATAATTGTTCAAGTTGGGAGCAGTACGAAATCCGGAGTACCACTGTATATGTATTTTATCGCTCTGGGGAGCTTTAATTAAATGTCGTTGTATAGTAGTATATTACGTGTGGGTGAGGTGGGCTGACCTGGCTGGCTACCCATAAATCCCAAATCTGACTTCCTACAAGTAAAACTCACCTCTCACCCTACATTAAGACTACAAATATTTTAAGGTAAGTAATGGGTGTACTGTGTGTATTTTACTTTTTATTGTTTTTAATGCCTAGTACTATTGCTAATATAATACTATATGTTAGGGTAAACTTTATATCTGGAATTTATATGCATTTATAAGTGGAAAAAAAATGGTGTTCTGCTTTCCGGCGATGTCTGCTTTCCGGCAGTAGCCTGGAACCTAACCTGCCGTATAAGTGGGGCCCTACTGTATTTTGTTTTGAATGAGATGCCTGTGTGTTCTGTTACAGTTTTCCAAGATGAAGGAGAGATGAACAGTAGAAAGTACGAGTATGTAACGCATTAAAAATTTAGTAGATTTAGGGATTTGAATAAGGGCATAGAGTTTACTCTAATTTCGAGTTTATGATGGTTCTGATACCTGCCTTAGGTTGTGTGATGATTGGTTTGAGGTAGATAGCTAAGGCAGAACCCCAGGCACAAATTCCATAGGCAAGGTATGGGTAAATGAGAGAAGTATTGTGTTAATAGTACTGCATAGAGTGGGGAACACAATAGCAAATTTTGGAAAGAATTTCTGCAGTTTTTAATAATAATAATAACAATAATAATAATATCAGACTATGCACTAAATCTGGAAGGGTCAAACAGTGCTATGCCATTTTTTAAATATTTACCTATGAGCAGACCTAGGAACCTACCCTCATCTTTTTTCTCTACTTCAGATTAGGATTCATTAATTTTGGTATCTAATTAGGGACAAGGCTTATTCCCAAATGATATATATTAAGTAAAAGGACACAAATGCAACTAATGTGACATTTTATTGTGGCAACGTTTCGCTCTCCAGGAGCTTTCTCAAGCCGTTACAAGCGATACATGGACACAGTGGGCTATTATATATTCTCAAAGTGAGGTGAAATACTAGTGGTGGTCGAGGTAGTAGTGATATAAGTAGTAGTAGTAGTAGTAGTAGTAGTAGTAGTAATACAATAAGGTAGAACAATCAATATGCACATGAGTAAAGGGTGATAAAACAAATACTTGGGTAGTATAACAATAGGTTAGACAAATATTTTTGCTGGAGGTTGAAATATAGAAGGCCTGTAGGAGTGTTCCACATCTACGATGTGCTTGTGTTGAATTAGCAGGAGAGACTATGTGATGGTGTGGTTAACTGTTTTCAGGAGGATTCTTGCTAAGACTTCAGAGATGGTGAAGCTGCCTTTGTTTTGTTTAATTGTGTTAGAAACAGAGATAAGTGCTGATTCAAGGCATTTGCGTCTACGGAAATTAGTTTCTTTGATTACTAGTCGGGCGTCTTTGAATTTCATGAGATGATTGTTGGAATTTCGGTGTTGTACGCAGGCGTTGTTCAGGTTATCGTTTCTGCATGCATTAATGTGTTCATTGATGCGTGTTTCGAGGTTTCTTGCTGTTTCTCCTACATAAATTCTGTCGCAGCCTCCACAGGGTATTATAGTGTAGACTCCTGCGTTGACTGGTTCATGGTGCTTGGATTTAGTCCTGGTTAGATCCTTAATAGAAGTACTGGAAGCAATGGCGACTCTAGTGTCTAGTCCGTAGACGCAAATGCCTTGAATCAGCACTTATCTCTGTTTCTAACACAATTAAACAAAACAAAGGCAGCTTCACCATCTCTGAAGTCTTAGCAAGAATCCTCCTGAAAACAGTTAACCATACCATCACATAGTCTCTCCTGTTAATTCAACACAAGCACATCGTAGATGTGGAACACTCCTACAGGCCTTCTATATTTCAACCTCCAGCAAAAATATTTGTCTAACCTATTGTTATACTACCCAAGTATTTGTTTTATCACCCTTTACTCATGTGCATATTGATTGTTCTACCTTATTGTATTACTACTACTACTACTACTACTACTACTTATATCACTACTACCTCGACCACCACTAGTATTTCACCTCACTTTGAGAGTATATAATAGCCCACTGTGTCCATGTATCGCTTGTAACGGCTTGAGAAAGCTCCTGGAGAGCGAAACGTTGCCACAATAAAATGTCACATTAGTTGCATTTGTGTCCTTTTACTTAACATATTGTCGGTAATTCTACCAATATTATTACAAATGATATATAGAATAAAGGTATAAACCTTTTTATTAATTTATCATTACCTATAGTGTTTAATTTAAAGTCTGGGGAAGAGTCAGAGCATGATAAGATATATTAAATTAGCATTCACTTGGAAGGTATTTTACAGTAACAACAGTTTAATGGACAAGACATCACTTACTTTCTGCACTATTTGTTGCCTGGCTTTCTTCTGCTTTGCCTTTCAAAAGTTCTTCCTCAATCTTCAACATCATTTGCCTTTCTGCAATCTCTTGAGCTAGAGTTTCAGGATCAGGTACTCCCAGGCTGCCTTCTACTGTCTCCACAACAGTGCCAACACCTCGGCCAACCTCCCGAGTGAAGGTGGAGGCAGCAGAAAGGAGTGTGGTACCCCAGCCACCCCAGGATTCTCCCCATCCACCATCATCATCAGCAGCAGAAAATTCTAAAGGAATCTGGTACAGATAAATCCAATGGACTTTAATTTATAAGAGAAAATAAAAGATGAAGGCAACTAGAGGTAAAAAATACTCTATTAAAGGTATATACATCAAGTTGATGAATAGAACATGTACAGCATCTGGACATCATTATTTGAAAGATGCTCTGCCCACCAGGGGATTTGTCAATCTAATGAAAAGACAAAAGAAAACAGACTAAGCTATATAGGGGGAATCAGAGAAATGGTAGCAGTAGAGGTCACATAAACATGGGTGGTGCTTGCTACTACCTCTCTGGTCCCCCTAGAAAAGTCTCTTTTTCATACCTCTTCATGGGTGAAACATCTCTCAAATAAAGATATTCACACGTTGCACATGTTATATTCATCAAAAATACTTTTGCTTAAAGCCAGAGCCAGATTAAGGGGCAAGCCAGATGGGCAGCTGCCCAGGGCACTGACCAACAAGGGGCGCCAAAAATATGAAATGCAGGAAAAACACTTACAGTATACTATAGTACGTACTAAAAATTCCATGTGCAGTATGTTAATATGCTATGTTACATGCAATGCATAAAAATATAGTACCTAAAATGTATACAGTTTATCTTTATTAAACCTCAAAGAAAATCAGTTTCATCTCCCTCCACTATAGAAATGTTGAACAAATATTTGAAAGAATATCAATACCTGTCATTTTTTAAACACACCAGCCATCTCCCATCAAGGCAGGGTGACCCAAAAAAGAACACACATTCACCATCATTCATTCAATAGCAGTCTTGTCAGAGATATGAAGACATTACATTTAGGATGACGCTCTGAACAGCAACATCCCCACCCGTCCCTCAAAGAGCAGGCACTGTACTATCCACCTCCAGGACTCATGTTCAGTTAATCAATTTCTCTGAAGCCCATCATAAATGTCATCTTGCTCACTCTCCAACAGAAAGCCAAGCCATAGAAACAATTTGTCTCCACTCACTCTGAACTAACATACTTCCAAGCCTCTTGGATGCTCAAGTTCCTAGCACTTTCTTACCCCATCCTCATAAACTACAATTCTATTTAATCTCCCACATAGAGGTATGAATACTCATCTACAAAATAACCATCTATACACCAGAGAGCACTAATATTATAATAATAACAATTAGTTCATTTCTTTGAGCCATACAAATAATGTAGATAAATGTATTAGTACAATAGAAGACACAAAAGAAAGCCACTAATTATGCAATGCATATTGGGCAACATTAGTTATTATATTTTGCATAGAATTGAGGGTATAAGTTAAATACTTTTATCTTACTGTATTTTGCCTAAACTCATAATAAATGTAATATTTTTATGAATAAAATTACTACTATTATTATTATTATAAAAAATGTAAAAGCATAAATTACAGTTGCAAAATATGGAATCTGTACTATATTACAATGAAAAAATACATACTTCTTGACTTGCTCCACCTTGGTTATGAACTTGCTGCCATCTCAGCTGCTGCTCCTCCCATTCTTGCTGCTTGTGCTTGTCATCCACTTGTTTACCAAAGAATTTCTCTCTCTCTTGCTTTTTCTCTTCATCTACGACACATACTGGGTTTATCTTATCTACTTTATTTGTGCAGTCTTTAGGCTTTGTGATACTATCTGAACTGATGTTGTCTAAAGTCTTTTTCTCTATTCTTGAACCCAATTTCCTCGATCCAAGTCGTTCGCTGAGCTTTTCACGAGGTTTTTTCATGCCAATTTTGGATTCACGAACTGTTTTGGGTTTTGAGATTCTTCCTGAATCAATTTCAGGAAATTCTGTATTTGTTCCTTCTCCCATATTACTTACTTTACTGTCATCTGACTGATTTGTTTCTGACATTCTTTGGGTGACTACTGCTTGCTGAGCTTTTCCTGTTTCTTTTATTTCAACCCCTTGTGTTATTTCTATTTCATGCTTTTGCTTAATTTCTGTATTTATTTTTTCATCTTTCACTACTTTCTCTATATGATGAAGTACATCCTTCTCTCCTTTCTTGTCCTGTTTGTGATCCCTTTCCCCAGCGAGCACTGTGTCTGTACTGAATGCATGCTGATTACAAGAACTTTCAGTAAATTTCTCGTTATTTTCACTATCACTGTTTTTTCTATCATTATCATTGTTTTCTTTAATAGCATTATCATCTACATCAGTCTTAAGACATATCAGTTCTTTATTATTTTCTGAATCATAATGTACATTTTTTAATGTATCATACATGGGATCATTATCTGGAGAACTTTTATTAACTGTGGAAGAAATTTTCTCCTTTGCTAATGTACCTTCTGTGCTCTTCAAGTTTTCATGCACAATATCTTGAATGCTCAACCTGCTTAAGACATCTTCAATTTCCTTATCAGTTCTATTATCTGATTTCTGAGCTGTTGCTTCCTCTGGCTTATTGTCTTCTACAGGTGTATATGCTGCTGATTTAGCACTTATATGATGTACCGAATCGCTATATTCTAATTCAGAAAGTGGGTTTTTATTATCGCTATCATTATCAATGTCACTCTCATCTGCCTCTTCCTGATCACTAGAAAGTGGTGTAGTCTGAGGTGATGGTGAAGATGGAAGTGGGCGGGACTGTGTCAACAATCGGTTTGTTGGCTCTGAAGATTCAAAGCCTTCAAATTCAAAGTCTTCATCTGCTGACTGGAACTCCTCCTCACTATCAGAAGACATGATTCTAGAAGAAAATAGACATGTATATTTGCTTTTAAAACTTCTATAAAAAAATAAAGATTTACTCACTAAAAATATATACATGTATACAATATACGTACTACAGGAAAAATAGGTAGATATAGTACACTATAGTACTGTAGTACTATACAGTACTACAGTAGATATAGTACAGTGTATGTATAGTACTATACAGTACTACAGTAGATATAGTACACTACAATAGATACCAATCTTGTCTATCAGTAAATGTTATCCAATCACTTCTTCATAAAACACAAATACAGTGGACCCCTGGATTTCGTCAATAATTCGTTCCAGAATGCTGTTTGAGTGCCGTTACCAAACGAATTTGTTCCCACGAGGACGAATGTAAATTAGATTAGTCCGTTTCAGACCCCCAAAAATACACTTACAAAAGCACTTACAAAAATACACTTACATAATTGTTGGAGTTGGGAGCTGTACGAAATCCGGGGGTCCACTGTAATACAAAAAATTATATAATGTAGATTATTACTATGTCAAATTAACTTACCAGATTAGTATGGCTGTCTCAAGTATTGAATTTTACAGCTGGAGAAAGACACTAGTGAACTTTTCTGCCATACCTACAAAATAAATAATAATAATAATAACTATGGCACATGACCATCTCCAAAACAAAGAAACTAGTTCCAGTCCAGTAAAATTCAACCCAATGGGTTTGCTATGTTTTATTAAAATATCAAATAGAATATACATTCAATCTGTATATCCCCAATATACTCATCAGTTTAAGGCTCATTTTTGCCTATTTGTTTTTATAGGCTTATGTTATGCAGCATTAAAGATCTCACAACATGGGGCATTCATTTTTATTACAATTTCTCTACAAATGTTATTTAGGTAGGTTAGGTTTGGTTAGTTAGATTATTGTAGCCTGTCCACAGATCAGTATGTTAATTATTAAACTTGTCTGCATAAATAAGATTCCAATATATATTACTGCATAAGTCATAATGCAACATACTCACTTTGCCACCAGACTACGTACTTACAATATCATAAGAAAACCATAGTTTTTACAAAAAAAATTCTTACTATTTCTCTACTAATATTATTTAGGTTAGGTTAAGTTTAGTTGGTCAGACTGTCATTTATTCATGATAAGCATTTTGGGGAGTAAGCATTGTCAATGGAATGAATGAACAAGCAAAGACACAGACACACCCAGACACAAACACAGACAGTCACAGACACAGACAGTCACACACACATAGCCCCCCCCCCCCACAATTCCTTGGGAAAGTCAAAGAAATTCCCACAAATATTTTCAGTTGCTTCAGATATCAATATGCAGCTTAGTTATCTACAGATGTTGTGAATCACTGCAATGCCTGCAATTGCTGTGTGTTTGAAGCAATACCTGTTGCTACTTTAGGTATAAGGTATCTGTTAGAGTACTTTATTATGGTTGTTCTTATGTTTGAGAATTACCTGCCTAGTATGGGTTAACCCATACTAACTAGTAAGCTTACTGCAGTGTTCTTCTTTTCTTATGTTCATGTCATACTCTCATTCCATCCAATTAATATCATCCAATTTTATATACCAATATCTAACTTATCCGGGACATAGCAAACTACTCCAACTCAAAATTTTCACAAATCCGACGGTCCTGGTCCTAAATTCCAGAAGTTACAAAGTTAATAATAATAGGAAGTACAGTGCCTGCACTCTGAAGAAGGGGTGTTAATGTTGCAGTCTTATAACTGTAGTGTAAGAGCGCCTCTGGCAAGACAATGATGGAGTGAATGATGATGAAAGTTTTTCTTTTTCGGGCCACCCTGCCTTGGTGGGTAACGGCCGATGTGTTAATAAAAATAAAACAAAGTTAATATGACCAGAGAATATAGTTCTCCCCAACTATGTATCAATACGTTACTAGGCATGATAATTATACTTAAGTGTACCTGTACTAAAATAAACTCACTACTATAATATGGTAACAAAGGATCCCTCGACACGTGTGTGACATTTGGACTAAAACTTGAATGTTTTTTCCCCTGAGGTCTTTAATCGCCACTCCGGTCTCACCTTGCCAAGACAATCAGGAAAAGTGACAGAAGGTTAATGAAACAGTGTAAAATAAGTGACTTACAGCGAGGGGTGAGGAGAGAGTGGCTGGTGGAGAGAGTGGCTGGTGGAGATCAGCTGTTACAGTAAACACCAACACATCACTGTCGCCTCACTGTTTGCTACTCTTATAAGGGGTCACATCACCACGCTCCCACTATTCACCTAATTCAATTCAATTCAACTTTATTTCTGATAATATTGAAAAGTGGGGTTTACATATTTTACGGTATTTGTGGTTGCAGGGGTTGAGACTCGGCTCCTGGCCCCGCCTCTTCACTGATCGCTACTGGGTCCTCTCTCTCCCTTCTCCATGAGTTTTATAATAATAATAATAATAATAATATTTTTATTTCGATGCATGTTACAAGTGTACACTGTTATTGGTAGTTACAATTATAAAACTGTAATGCAAGGAGAGCCACTGGCATGCCATGGCATTAGGGGCGTCTTAAAGCTATGTATGGTTCCTGCCTCCACTACATCACTTGCTAGACTATTCCACTTCCTGACTACTCTATGACTGAAGAAATACTTCCTAACATCCCTTTGACTCATCTGAGTCTTCAATTTACAATTACGACCCCTTGTTTCTGTGTCTCATCTCTGGAACATCCTGTCTCTGTCCACCTAGTTTATTCCAAGCAGTATTTTTTTATGTCGTTATCTTGTCTCCCCTAACCCTCCTATCCTCCAGTGTAGTCAGGCCGATTTCCCTTAACCTTTCTTCGTAGGACATTCCTCTTAGCTCCAGAACTAACCTTGTTGCAAACCTTTGCACTTTCTCTACTTTCTTGACGTGGTTGACCAGGTGTGGGTTCCAAACTGGTGCTGCATACTCCAGTGAGGCCTGACGTACACAGTGTACAGTGTCTTGAACGATTCCTTACTAAGGTATCGGAACGCTATTCTCAGGTTTGCCAGTCGCCCGTATGCTGCAGCAGTTATCTGGTTGATGTGTGCTTCAGGAGACGTGCTCGGTGTTATACTCACCCCAAGATCTTTCTCTTTGAGCGAGGTTTGCAGTCTTTGGCCACCTAGCCTATACTCTGTCTGCTGTCTTCTTTGCCCTTCCCCGATCTTCATGACTTTGTATTTGGCAGGGTTAAATTCGAGAAGCCAGTTGCTGGACCAGGTGTCCAGCCTGTCCAGGTCTCTTTGAAGTCCTGTCTGATCCCCATCTGATTTGATTCTCCTCATTAACTTCACATCATCTGCGAACAGGGACACTTCTGAGTCTATCCCTTCCATCATGTCATTCAAAAAAATAGCACTGGTCCTAGAACTGACCCCTGTGGGACCCCGCTCGTCACAGGCTCCCACTGTGATACCTCATCACGTACCATGACTCGTTGTTGCCGCCCTGTCAGGTATCTACCTGGAGTCTACCTGGAGAGAATTCCAGGGGTCAACGCCCCCGCGGCCCGGTCTGTGACCAGGCCTCTTGTTGGACCAGAGCCTGATCAACCAGGCTGTTACTGCTGGCCGCACGCAGTCCAACGTACGAACCACAGCCCGGCTGATCAGGTACCGACTTGAGGTGCCTGTCCAGTGCCTGCTTGAAGACAGCCAGGGGCTTGTTGGTAATCCCCCTGATGTATGCTGGGAGGCAGTTGAACAATCTTGGGCCCCTCACACTTATTGTGTTGTCCCTCAACGTGCTAGTGGCATTCTCTGATCCATTGCAGTGCCCTTCCTGTTATACGTGCCTGATCCTCTAGTTTCTGCAGTGAGGAACTGTCGAAGGCCTTCTTGCAGTCCAAGAAAATGCAGTCAACCCACCCCTCTCTCTCGTGTTTTACTTCTGTTACTTTGTCATAAAACTCCAGAAGGTTTGTGACACAGGATTTGCCTTCCATGAATCCGTTCTGGTTGTCGTTTATAATCTTGCTCCGTTCCAGGTGCTCCACCACTCTAATCCTGATAATCTTCTCCATGACTTTGCATACTATACACGTCAGTGACACTGGTTTTACAGTTTAGTGCCTCTTTTCTGTCTCCTTTTTTGAAAATGGGAACTATATTTGCCGTCTTCCATACCTCAGGTAGTTGCCCAGTTTCAAGGGATGTGTTGAAGATTGTGGTTAGTGGCACACACAGCATATCCGCTCCCTCTCTAAGGACTCACTGGGAGATGTTGTCCGGTCCCATCGCCTTTGAGGTATCAAGGTCACTTAGCAGCTTCTTCACCTCAGTTGTGTGTGTCATCCAACACTTGTTGGTATATTCCTTGTTGGTGTCCCCCTCTGTTCTGGGGGACACCAACAAGGAATATACCAACAAGTGTTGGATGACTATTATTGTTGTAATTATTATTATCACAATAGGTAAGTCAGTAAATATATTTATTTAGGTACAGGTACGCATAAGTACAATTGTCGTACCTAGTAACGTGTGTGACTGTGAATTACCTAGGATAATCTCCCATAAAGTAAGTCAAAGTGAGGTACAAATAATGTAACTCAGTAAGTTTAGACACAAGTACACGTAAGTACAATTATAATATATAGTGTAAATTGTTTAGGATAACCCCTTCTTCTTCTTGTTGATTCGCCGGGACTCTCCCGGCCCGGGCCTTGTCCAAGTGGTGGCCCGGCCTTGGCTCCCTTTCTCAGGAGTATCTCAGACTAACGTCTGCCATGGGAGGAGGTACGTGGGACCTCCTCATCTGTGGGACCAACGGTCCCCAGGCCTAGCCACATTCCCCGCCCTCACGGGGCTCGTAGGGAGAAGCTAGCCCATCTTTGGTCTGCCATCTTCCCCGCCCCAGGGGAGCTAATGGGAATAGCAGTCTTGTGAGCCGCAGGTGAAAGCAAGCTCTGGCTCAGGCACCTACCCTGCCCTAGAAGAGCTAGGCATGGTGTCGATGTGGATAACCACTTATTTCCACTGGGGTCCTTATTTCTATTTGTGGTAAGCACATAAAGAAAGCCGTTAATTATGCAATATTATTATTATTATTATTATTATTATTATTATTATTATTATTATTATTATTATTATTATTATTATTATTATTATTATTATTATTATTATTATTATTATTATTATTATTATTATTATTGTGGGGAATTGTGATTATTATTATTATCAAATAGAAGCGCTAAACCACAGGGGTTATACAGCGCTGTGGGGAATTGTGAGACTACCTGTATGGACTTCACCGCCACTTACAAACAGATAATCTCAACGGGAGGTAACCGACTAATATTATTTTATCGCAGTCACTCCCGCGAGGTGTGTGAGTCGCCCTGGTAACATCAAACTCCGAGCTGCCCCACCTAGGGCGCCTAAAGTGCTCATTGTCATATACAACGTCAACAAGCACTTGAATCCTAAATATCTGGTGTCAGAGCAAGTTGCAAGCCCTCGTCGACTTCCCAACGATCTGATATTAGCTGAGTGGACTGGCCAGGGACTTTGCCACGCTATATTCACTGCCGTGCTGCCCTCAACAGGCGCTATAACATTGCATTGTACAGACCTCCTCAACGTCGATGTTATAGTGTCAACGTTGGGGCCACATTGCCAGGAAATGCCCAGCTAAGGCATACTGGTGTGCAGTTTGTGCAATGCTCATTCTTCTGAACGGTGTTATGATTTGATCAAACAGCACCAGACTGTTGCTAAGCGATGTATCAATTGTAAGACTTCAGGAGTCACAGCAGCTCATGCTGACTGCAGGGGAGGGCTGCCCACATCGCAGCCAACCACACCTCACCTTGCACCTCCCATTATGACCTCCAGGCCCACCAGATACCTGGAGTCTGAATACTGGCTCATGCCTGCCCTCAGACAATGGGGTTGATCACTTCACCTGGGAAGCACATCAACAGAGCTCCATCACGTCTGCTGTCTACCAGTCAGTGAGTCAGCTGACAGTCAGCCACCGAGCTCAGCTGACGGGCTCACGTCTCCAGATGTTCCTAGTCTTGCTCGTGTGGTATACAACCTGAAGTCCCACATAGGACACTGGAGAGACAGCAATTTCTCCTGAACAACAACTTGGCAGCACAAGGAAAGATGTGTAGAGCGTACCAATAGCAAGATTGTC
>WNWK01014372.1:0-51521 GCA_009830355.1 Cherax destructor | reverse complement strand
TAAATATTAAGTTAACCTTGTCCAAAAATAAATTTCAAGACTTTCCAAAATCATACCACACTATATAAATACTCAAACTGAACAAACTTTCAAACCCAATGTTATTTTATTAAGATAACCCAATTTTATATGTCACCCCCTTAACATTTGTTGAAATATCTTTCATCATATTTTTCTTTTAAATATATAGTATCATCTTTTTGTTAAATAGAAATAAAATATATAACTAGAAAAACTCAATAAATTTTCTAGTATTGTTATTATACTAGTAATGCATAAAATTTGTAACTTGAATTAAAAAAACAACTAAACTAAACTAAACCCAAATTTTCCCTTTGTATTGTCTTTTTATTGTATGTATAATCAGATTAAAATTTTAAATAATACAGAACTAAAAAAACTCAATAAACTTAGCATTAAGTCTTTAGTGAATAAGTCTTTAAAAAAGCTGCCCCAATGCTATGGATGCCAGTGGCCCCCTTGCATTACAGTTTTATAATTGTAACTACCAATAACAATGTACACTTGTAACATGCATTGAAATAAAAATATTATTATTTTATTTTTAATTTTTAAGTTTTTTTAATTTTTGTATTTTTTAATGTTCTACTACCTGATAATTTTAATTTTGTTTGCATTTTTGGAAAGACAGTGAGGGAATGAATAAATGAATGTCTTTTTTGGAGTCCCCCGGCATGATAAGTTACTGTGTAACTTCATGTACATCCGTTTTTATGAATGAACCCCATAACTGTTTTTACACAAGTGTTAATTTTACAGTTTTTCCGTTCTGGGACTTCTTGCTATGATCCTGTGTTGGGGTTTGACCTCAGTCTACTTAGTATCTTTTTAGTATTTAATAATCACTTGGATAAAAAGTCCCTATGACTTTAAATCCTTTGCTTTTTTTACTAACTGGGTTTTTAGCTTACAAATGAGTTTACAGTAAATCAAAAGATTGACTTAGTTTTTTTTTGATAACAAACATTTTTAAAACCCAGCTTTTAAATTTATTTGATATGCTTTATTAGTTTTTTGTGTTGGGTAGACATACCAAAATTCGAAGTAGCATATTGATATTTAGACAATGATATGTATTTTACTGTACATGTCTGAAAAGCAGGTGTACCTGAATTTTGCAGTAGTAGCACAGGAAAGTGATTAAGATGCTGTCAGTAGTTCAAAAAATATAATTCTATATATTTCTTAAAATTTTGTGCAGGCTTTGTCAGACTGGTGTATGGATCCCAACCCTTTCTTGGAGGACCAACTCAGTAAACTGGTGTCCAGAGACGTTGCTGCTTACTACCTACGATGTGATCCAACACGACCATCACCATTCACACGCTATCTAACTCATGCTCAGCAGGCAGCAAATCTTGTCCTGGCATCCCTCAATAAAGTCACTCGTATTGCTGATATTTACTACGAACGAAAAGAGGTCAGTAATGATACGGTATGTAATAGTTTGGGTTTTATGTACAGTACATTATACTTGTAATTAATAGACACATAAGCAGTATGCAAACTTTTATAAAACAGATAACACTTTGCTTGGATCAAAGTTTATAAAATCTTGTAGGCACTACTGTACAGTACAAAACAATGTGTAATAAATTTTGTTTTAAATTTGGGTTCATTTTGTGTTTTAAGAGGCCATTTCTCTTCAAATATTCATGTAATGTTAATATTTACACTCATAAGAAAGAATGACAAGATAGAAAAGAGATTTGTTATGGACATACATTTAGCACATTCTAAACAAAATCTTGATTGTTAGCTTTTAGTTTAGGGGTTGTGCATGAAACTTCCCAACAATGGGCACTGTAATAAAAATAACATACTTAATCAAATTTATTCAAGGTTTCTCATCAGTAAAATTGCTGGATGAATTATGCAAATTAGGAACCATCTGATTTGGCAAGCTGAATGTACATACAATATATATTAACACAATTTCCATATTTCATTAATGGATAAATGTGAGGCAGGGATGCACAGTCTGTAGCCCATTGGCCACATGCAACACTTGAGTACCACAATCGTGGCACTTGATGTCCTGTGTAAAACTAGTACTACTGCCTTGTGACACTCAGTATCTTTCATTGATTTTACTCTTCTTGTAAACTGTTAGTTGTATACCTTTTTCACTCAATATTTGGTGAGTGCATCCCTGATATTTATAAAGCCCATTCAATTCCCAACTTAATAGTACTTAACCTTGTAACTGCAAGTCGCAATCTGAGTGTTAGGAATTTTGATGACACTAATAAATATGCAGGAATTACATGTAGTATATATTAAGCTGATCTGATCACATTATATTTCTCTTGAGTGCACAACAACCATTGTGATTTTTATTTTTCCAGATCCATCCTCGCTTGGATCATTTAGGTGCATTTGTCAACCAATCACAGCGTAGTCTGGGAGGTGTTGCAGCACTGTTGGAGTGTCAGTCATTGCACCACCACTACCGCACAGCTCTCACTGCCACGTGCCAGCAAGCTATGTGAGGAGGATTATATTTTTTATAACATTACTGGTAGTTGGCTGTGTCCTACAAGTGCAATTTCAAACATATAATACATTAGTATGTTAGCATAACTTAGGAGTTTCTAGTCTATAGGTGGTGAGCAATTACACTGCTTAACCTAGGAATTCCTGTGTACTACTGGCAAGTAATTACAGGGCTTAACCTGTACATACTACCCTATCACTAGTACAGTATATATTTTAAGAAATGAAAAATTATTGTGAAAGGATGTTAATTTTTATACTTTTTAACCTTTTAAGTTTTCATTGCAATTACGGATTTAGGAAAAGCATATGATAGGGTGGATAGGGAGTAATGTGGCAGAGTTTGCAAATGTATGGAATAGGGGATAGGTTACTTAAAGCAGTAAAACGTTTTTGTGGTGACGAGGCATAGGTTAGGATGTTAGGATATGTTAAAAAGGAGATTATTTCCCAGTGAAAGTCAACCTTAGACAGGGATATGTAATGTAACCATGGTTGTTTAATATGTTTATAGATAGGGTTGTAAAAAGTGAACACTAGGGTGTTGGGGAGAGGTGAGGGAGTGAAAGACAGTAAGAGTTACTCTCACTATGCTCTAACACTAAAGGTAACAATATATAAAAGTACAGATGGTTAACTAATACATCACTGTGCACTGTTGTTATTTATGATGCAGGCTGAAACTGTGCTAAAACTTGTTATTGTGCATTAGTTTTTGTTCTCCTCTTCCTCTTCTTTCCTATCCTTTCTTTCCCTTACTTTTTTTTTCTTACTCCTCCTCTCTTCCCCTTATGTCTATTTTTTACTCCTCCTCTCTTCCCCTTATGTCTTTTTTCCCTCCCCTCCTCTCTTCCCTTTATGTCCCCTCCTCTTTTTACCCTTATGTATTTTTCCCCCCTCCTCTCTTCCCTTATGTCTTTTCCCCCTCTCTTCCCCTTATGTCTTTTCCCCCTCCTCTCTTCCCCATATGTCCATTTCCCTCTTCTCCTTCCTCTCCTCTCTCTCCCCCTCTCTTTCCCCATTATCTTCCCTTTTCCTCTCCTCCTCTTCTTCCTCTCCTGTCCTCTTTCTTCCCTCTCCCCATTCTCCCAATTGGTCTCTTTTTGACATACTTGTAATGTGAAGAGAAAAATCAATACCTGACTTGGGGCATTTTTGATGGGATCATTTGTTAACACCTCACCAATCCTGTTTATTTTTTTTTGTGGGATTGCTTTTTTATTTCACTTTATTCAAGTTCAACTGAATTATTTTCAAAATGTCTTTTTTTTTTTTTTTTTTTTTTTTATGTTTCTGTATTTGGGTGTCTCACATTTTAGTTTTTACCTGCATCACATTGTTTCATGTAGCACATCTCCGAATGAATAAGCACTGCATTCTAACACCATAGCAACACAGTTTAACGGTAAAGTTTGTATTTTGCAGGTCTGGTGTAGTGTACCTCCTCCTGTCAGCTGCTGGAAGTGGTTTGCTCTTCACTATCTTGGTCTGGATTACTTCTCACACCTGGATCTACCTCAACCACAAGTGAGCCATCGGTTTATTCCTTGGCATCCTTCATGAAGTTTGCCAGTGCCTAAATAGTTGTATATTTTTTCATGAAACCGAGGAGAGGGCATAATGTTGTACAGTGTGTGTTGCAATTCCTGGAAATTATTGACCTCAGCTCAATATTATAGAAGCAACAGTTCAAGCACAACTGTACAAATGTGCAGAAAGTATAATGTGATAAAAGTGCAAAGTATATACGTAACTCAAAGCGCATTATGAGGTTAGGGAATAAAGGCTAATATTTATTTTATTTGCTCATAATGCCAAAAGAATTGGCCATATTTTTTTAGTTTTCAGCTCTCTGGTGAGATTATCCTCTTAAGTTATGATTCTTCTTTTTTTTTTTTTTCTATAAAATTGGCCTCCTCTCACTGTAGTAGGGTAACCCAAAGAAGGAAACACAATCATCATCATTCATTCAATAGCTATCTTGCTAGCAGTGTTTTATATTTAACAAATTAAAGATTATTTACAGAATATTACAGTAAACATAAATTTAATTATTGTCTCTAAGATGAAAGGTTACCACCAAAATAAATAATATATTTTTTAAAGTGTGGGAATTATTATACACTGTATCTAAAGTGTGGGAATTAATGTACAGTGCATCTAAAGCACTCAAAGCAGTTTCTTCAAGTTCTCTCAGCTAAAATCCTACAGCCTGCATCTATGTGAATCACAACATTGTTGAAAAAGCTGTTTCGTGAAGCAGGTATTAATTCACACAAACACTAGTTTTGATCTTGAGGTAAAAAGAGGTAAAAATTCTAATTTGAGAGTTGACTCTAAATAGCCTTAATTTTTATGTGTTATTCATTTGATGAGGCTCCTTCAAATTCCCAATTAATAAGTTTGATCAATCAGAGGAAGAAAAGTACATTCATTAGGAAAAAAAAAAAAAAAAAAAAAAAAAAAAAAAAAAAAAAAAAAAAAGTTGACTTAATAGCCTTAATGTTTTTATGTGTTATTCATTGTGATGAGGCTGCCTTCAAATTCCCAATTAATAAGTTTGCATCAATCAGGAGGAAAGGAAAAGGAGTACACATTCATTAGGACTAAAGATTTTATTAAATTTATCCCCATACTCCTTACCTTCAGCTCTTCTTCTGCTTATATTTAATGAGACTTAGTGTAAACTATTGTGTACCTAACATTTTTTAGTGCCTTTCTGTTCTATTTTAATCAGGGTTTGTTATAACATATTTTCATCTGTAGAAGCAGTTTATAGAAAAAGCTCATCTACGTCTTAGTTATGTTCCTTTTTCCATTCGCTTTTGTTTTACTCATGCTTTTGCTCTTTTTTGTTTTTTTCCTTTCTAACACTTATATAAGCTTATTTAAGTAAACCGTATGTTTTACAGTGGAAACACATGGTCACTGCTCTACCTATGACACAGTCAAATCTGCATGTTGAATTTTATAAATTGTTTCAAGAGCTCCTTTCAAAGGTTTTAGATATATTTTTTATATATATATAATTTTTTTTTTTTTTTTTTTTTTTTTTGCATGAAATCACAACCTTATAGTTAGTAGCATGTCACATTATTTTATGTAGTACGGATTTTTAATATTCTTATCGATTGCTATCGTATCATATTCTGTATAGTATACTGTACTGACTCCGGTCCATAAATATTACATTTTCATAATTATTATATTTGCTTAATATAGAAAAATTGGTGCTTGTTTGGTTTTGCCACATAATCAATTTTCTGTCAACACACTATATCACCTATTATTCTGTTCATGAGATTAATTATTCTGTAATTGCTATTTAAACTTGCCATATACACCTTGAATAATTACTATATATGCAAAACTATTGCACAAAGATCTCTGGTTCTGTGTTACTAGGCATAGACAATATACAGGTGTCAGGTCTAGTAATTATTGAATGTCATGAGGTATGTTAGTGCCTTACTCCATTTCTGCTTCAGAAGAGGCTCATCTAGGTCCAGTTCCACACAGCCAAGCGGCAAGAATATACAAGCCGTCAGAGTTTGGCTCAACACTCCACCATCCCATCCAGCAGCTATTGTGTAGGAACTCTCAATAGATCAGTTTTTACTTGTACCAAAATCTTGTTTCCTTAATTATACTTGCTTACTAAAAGAATAAACAGGAAGCAAGTGTTTCATTCTCTTTACATTTGTTTCATACAGTAAATTTCTCCCAAATAAAATAGGGACCTGCACACAACCACCATTTCTGTTTTCTTTTAATCAGTTCTTGAAGTAGCTTAAGCAAATAAGACTAAGTTTATGATGAGAATGAAAATGTCAGATTAGCTTTTCACATTGATAGCTTCAGAATTAAAGAAGTTATTACATCTAAGATTAAACTTAAAGATATAATCCTAAAACTTGAAATATAGCCTTCAGTGTGGAAACCTTTAAGAAATTCCTCTATGCATAGACTTACACAGAGCCTTCTACAGTGGCACACAAGATGTGTGTGTGTTTGTACTCACCAAGTTGTTTTTGTAGTGATTGAATAAGTGTGTACTTACCCATGTGTGGTTGCAGGAGCTGAGTCTCAACTCCTGGCCTTGCCTCTTAACTTGCCACTTGCCAGATTCACTCTCTCGTAGCCTTGTGGGCCCTGTCATACCTATTCTTAAAACTGTGTGTGGAATCTGCCTCTACTACTTCTTTGTTGAGGTCATTTCACTTCCCAGCCACCATGAGACTGAAGAAAGACTTCCTAACATGCTTGTGCCTTATTGTCTACAACTTCTGTGCCCCTGAGTACCTGTTTCCTGCTTCTCAAACAGCCTGTCCCTATCTGTCCTATCAATTCCATTTGAGTATTTTGTATATTGTTATCATGTCTTCCCTGATCCTTCTATCCTCCAGGTTCATTAAATTCAGTTCATTTAGCCTCTCTTCATAGCTTATACCCCTTAGCTTTGAAACTAGTCTCATTTCGTACTTCTGCACCTTCTCCATTTTCTTAGCATGCTCATCGGGTGTGGGTTCCATACTGGTGCTGCATATTCCATGATGGGCCTGACGTGTTGTATAAAGCACCCAGAATAACCATTGATATTCCTGAAGGCCACTCTGAGTAGCCAGATGAGCATTGGCTGAAGAGGTTATTTGGTTGATGTGAGCCTATGTTGATAAGGTAGTCACTATGCTTACCTCCCAAAAGTACATTTTCCTTATCTGGTCAGATGTGTGTTAACAGTTAAGTTTTTTCAACTAGCTAGTCATGTAGTTACACTATTCAATCTAGCTTAAATGGAATTAAAAACAAATACAGTGGTACCCCGACTTACGATATTAATCCGTCAGAGAGGGCATATTTTAAAGCGAAACAATCGTAAAACGAATCAATTTTCCCCATAAGAAATAATGGAAATAAATTTAATCCGTCCAAGACTTCCAAAAGTAGTTAAATAAAATATTTTTTAGAACTTTTGGACATTAAATAATACAGAATTGAATAAAGAATACATAAATACATGCAAATATTTTACAATAACATGTCACTTACATTTATTGAAGAGTTGTTGATGTGTGGAGGACGGGAGGAGGGGAGAAGGTGGAGTAGTATGCTAGTGTTTGGAAGGGAATCCTTCCATTAACACTGCAGGTGGTAAGTTCTTTTCTGGGGTTACTTCCCTTTTCTTTGAATGCCACTAGGACCAGCTTGAGAGTCACTAGACCTCTTTCTAACAACAAATTTGTCCAGGGAGCTCTGTGTCTGGCGATTCTTTAACACATCCCTGAAATGACACACCACTGTGTCATTGTACAGGTTGCCAGCACGGCCTGCAACAGCATGGTTAGGGTGATATTCATCCATAAATGCTTGCACATCACTCCATTTGGCACAGATCTCCCTAATCCTTGAAGAAGGCACATTCTTCCATTTTTGTTCCACCTCCACCTCCTCCTCTGAACCATTGTCCTGACCTCTGCTCTCTTGTTCCAGTTGCTGTTGAAGCTCTTGCAGATCTTCAGTGGTTAGCTCTTCCTTGTGCTCCTCCACCAACTGTTCCACATCGTCACCACTCACCTCTAACCCCAAAGACTTGCCCAATTCCACAATTTCTTCCAAAACAGGCTCAGGCTCAGGCTCAGGGTTCTGAGGCTCAGCCCCAAAACCTTCAAAATCCCTCTCTAGGACACAGTCTGGCCACAATTTTCTCCAGGCAGAGTTCAAAGTCCTGGTAGTCACTCCCTCCCAAGCCTTACCTATAAGGTGTACACAATGCAGCATATGGAAATGTTTTTTTCCAAAATTCTCTTAGGGTTATGTTCATGTCTGTGGTCACATCAAAGCACTTTTGAAACATTGCTTTGGTATAGAGTTTTTTAAAGTTGGAAATGACCTGCTGGTCCATGGGCTGGAGGAGAGGAGTGGTATTAGGGGCAAGAACTTCACTTTGATGAATTTAAACTCCTCCACAATTTTCTCTACCAAGTTTGGAGGATGACAAGGAGCATTGTCCATTATCAGGAGGCACTTAAGTGGCAAATTATTGTCCAATAGATATTTCTTCACACTGGGGCCAAACACTTCATTGAACCAATCTAAGAAAATGTCCTTTGTGACCCAAGCCTTTTGTTAGACTTCCACATCACACACAAGTTAGACTTGCTGACACCGCATCTGCCAAACACTCGGGATTTTCAAAAGATACACCAGTAAAGGCTTCACTTTGCAATCACCACTGGCATTGGCACACAGCATCAAAGTTAGCCTGTCTTTCATAGGCTTATGTCCTGGCTGTGCCTTTTCCTCCTGAGTAATGTAGGTCCTGTTGGGCATTTTCTTCCAAAACAGGCCTGTTTCATCACAATTAAACACTTGTTGGGGAGGAATTGTTCAGCCTCTAGGTACTCCTGGAATTCAGGAACATATTTTTCAGCCGCACTTTTGTCACAACTGGCTCCCTCACCATGCCTCACAACACTATGTATGCCACTTCGATTCTTAAATTTGTAAAACCAGCCTCTGCTGGCTTTAAATTCGCTCACTTCAGCACTCGTTGCAGGCATTTTCTTAAGGAGATCATCATGCAACTGCCTTGCTTTTCACATATTATTCCCTCCGAAACAGTATCTCCTGCTAACTGTTTCTCGTTGATCCACACCAACAACAACCTTTCCACATTTTCCAGCACTTGTGGTCTCTGTTTTGTGATCACAGATGCACCTTTTGCAACAACAGCTTCCTTGATTTTCACTTGAATATTTCTTATCCACAATGGTAGCGATGGTAGAATAGGGTTTACCATACAGCCTGGCTAGCTCACTGATACGCACTCCACTTTCATATTTTTCTATTATCTCCTTCTTCACTTCTATCGTACATATATTTCTGTTCCTCTTTGCCACAGGCTTAGCACTAGGATCTTTCCTTGGACCCATGGTAGCTTATTTAGCAGTTGCAAGCACTAAAAACAGCAGTGGAATAATGACAATATACTGGTATGAATGCGTGGGTGTGGGTGGGTGGTCGCCTCGCTTGTAAACAATAGCACTGACGCTCCTGGAGTGCGCGCTCAGCTGGGCGCCAAAGCGGACAGGTCCGGTACGAATGTCGGTAAACGAAGCAAACATCGTAAGTCACAAACAAATTTCTTACGTTATAAATATCGGTTACCGAAAATAACGTAAGATGATAACATCGTAAGCCGGGGTTCCACTGTACTGCAGCTTCAGTGAGAGTCAGATGTGAAACATTAAGATTCAAATTAAAGCCTTCTGTTTTATATCCTAGTAAGGCTTTATACAGCATTTGGCTTTTAAGCTTAAATCAAAACAATGTCATTTATATTTACTGCAAGACCTTGAGCTATAAAGCACGGTTTTGATCTTGTCTTCAAATGTTAAGTTTTTCAGACTATCTACATATGCATAGGTACGCACCACCAGTTAAAAGTGATACAAAGACCTGGCAGCATTGCTTTAAAAATATTAAGTTTTCCTGTATATTCTGCTTCACTTTCATTTATATTCAAAACATGAATTAATGTAAACAACTTAATTACTGCAACACATATACTACATTAAAAAGAAAGTAAAAACAGGAAAGGATGAAGAATATTGGAAGAATGAGAATAACAAATTGTGTAGTAAGGATGTTGACATTTATATATTTTTTTTTTTCACTTCTATCAATCAATCTTCCGTTATAATCACCTAACTCCTCAATTAATATTTTGGAGTTTGCCTCCACTGCCTCTGCCCTCATTGCATTCCACTGTGTGCACTGTACCTTAAATGCTTAAAGCTTTTGAATCTCATAATGGAGTTTTGAATCTCATAATGGTGTTTTGAATCTCATAATGGGGTTTGGAATCTCATAATGAGGTTTGGAATCTCATAATCATGTTTTGAATCTCGTAATTGTGTTTTGAATCTCATAATGGGGTTTTGAATCTCATAATGGGGTTTTATTGTTCATTTGTGCACCATCAGCCTGATCCAATAGTGTGAGATTTCGTTGATCAAGTCTCTCCTCATTACTCAGGTCTTTTATCTCAAGGATTATCTAGGTGGAATATCTGTAGCCCTTGAGTTTTCTTACATGTTAAAGGAAATGTGAAATTCCAAACACAGGTTGCATGCACCAATAATCACCTCACATATGTGGTACTAATTCTTCTTATGAAATCCTTATTAGAGTTCCTAAAAGGTGTTCTTACATGGTAGTGTTGTAGATGCCACTGATTTTTTTGGAGAGTTTTAGCCAGTAGTTTTGGTGCTATGTTTGGGCCACCAAGGAAATGGAGCATTCCTCTCCTTCCTCGGATCAAGCCTGATTACCTCCTTTACTTGCAAGTACTCTTGGGCTGATGTAGTATTTTTGTAAAAGTAAAAAATTATATTCATAACTTTTTGAACAGTTTTCTTGAAAGATCCAGGCATTTTACCAGTCCAGATGTTTTATGTTTCTGACTTTAAAACACAGTTTCAGTGGTGTGGGAATCCCATAGCTTGTAGTTTATGGTCATTTGTGAGAACATGGAGATGCTTTGAGCTTTTGTGATGTTCATGATAAATAGTGGAAAGGACATTTGAATGTACAATAATTTTTGTATTTGAATAAGCATGCAGTTTTATGTTTTTAGCTTCAGGAAATAAGTTTATATTTGTTTTCCACATGTTGAATACTGTGTATACAGCATAATTTCAAGAATCTGGAGCTCTAAACTCCAGCACAACAATTTATTCAGAAAGTTTTTGCGAGATCCTAACTCCCGATGTTTGCTAAGTCTTTTCAAGTTCAGAAGGCTCAGAATTACTGTAATGGGGTCCCTTACTTGTGATTGCTTGTGCTACAATGATCCACAATTTTAAACAAGGTCCAATAGACATAATATTAAGATATTACTTGTTTTATGAATGTCAGTCCTTAGTAATGAACATGTGACAGTTATTTCTGTGTCATATTCTGTAGGTTTATTGTTACTAAAGACTTGTTTACAGGTTGAAACACTATGTTTGCAACTTGTTTGTAAGATAAAACACTAGGAACACAACTCGTTTGTGAGTTGAATCATTAGGAACATGACTCGCATGTAAGTCGGTGACCTCCAGTACTGTATTTTCCAGACTTGCCACTCTGGCATCTGGGCCTTGGCATAACCCATACATCTTTTCCATCTTCTGACATGCTCTCTTTCTCTTGCTCTCTCTCTCTCTCTCTCACTCTCTCTCTCTCTCTCTCTCTCTCTCTCTCTCTCTCTCTCTCTCTCTCTCTCATCTGGGCACTGGAATAACCCAAGCCACACACCTTCCCTTCCATTTTTGACATGCACTCTCTCTCTTTATACAGTCTCCATACTTTTCTTTGGTTCCATTTGTTGTTTGAATTTTAGTTTTATCATGATATTTAAGGAAGTACAGTCATGTAAACTTTCAATTTGGTATGCATTACTTGTTAAGTCTGAAATGTTAACAGTTGTGAAATCTGGAAAAGATTTTGTCCCAGACATTTTAAGATTTTGAGGATAAACTGTGTATATAAACTGTTTACTAAACTGTTGCCAGTATTTGAGCCTTGAGTCAGAGAACATGTGTGTTCCATGAACATGCATGCAATATCATCTCCCAAGGTAAAAATTTATTTAAGATTTCAGTACAGTTATTACTGTATTGTACATAAGGGAGCTAGATTGTATTTAAAGATACTGGCTGCATAATTCATATTTGCTCCTAAAATTTAAATTTGTAATTTATATTGTGATATAACCCTGTTCTGGCTCTGATTATTGACCTTTCTATAGGATGATTATCATTATCATCAAGATTCCACATTGATTCATGTACTCCATATGCTACTAATTATGGTAATAGTGATTTATGCATAATATAAATTAAGGTTATTATTTTCAAAAATGATTTTGCATACTCTGAGTACTAAGGCTTAAATAACAGAACAATAATGGCAAACTTTTGCTTCCTCTCAGTTGTTTGTTATAAAAGGCAAAATGCTTAGTGAAACAATCACACTTTAGAGTTGCTTACCTTGTATGAAGTGTGTATGATTTATGGTCCACCATTTGTGGATATTTGGTTTCTGAAGTCGTTTAGCTTCAATGAAAAGCTTTTCTAGTTATAAGACATGTATTTGTGGTTGCAGGAGTTGAGCCTCGGCTCCTGTACTAGGGTGGTGGTGGTGGTGATTTTTTTTTTTAACACATTGACCGTTATTATTACTATCATAATTACGTATTATTATTTATTCACAATGAAAGGGCTGAACATGTATGGATGCCCTTGGGTTAGCTTTGAAATTAGCTTATGACTTGCTACTATTAACATTCAAAAATGAAGGAAAAAGGAGTCCACATGCTTGCTGGTGTACCTTTTCTGTTCAGTCAACCTTCCTTAATTGTGTTGGTAAAAAGAAATGTAGGCACTCATAAAGACATTAAAGCATCATTTCAAAACTTGTGGTGAAACCTTTCCTTAATAAATGTCTTGATTAATGCATACGTCTCTTACCTGCAACTTGTCATTATTGCCGTACCACCTTTACCTCCCTAATTTTTTACCGTGTCCAATGTTCTAGTATGCAGGTGATGACTGTATGTTCGATGTGCTGGGGTGCACAGTTTTTCGTGGCTTTATTTGCCATCTGTCAATATTTTTGACCTCAGCTCAACTGTTTGGCTCTTACAACCTCCTCAGGCCTTTAAAAATAAAAGTCTGAAGACCAGGCGGGTCCACACAGTGCGTCATGCGGTAGCACTGCCTAACTAGTATAAGTAAACAATGAAACCAGGACCTGTTGCTCAACCACTGCCTTCCCTACTAGCAAACAGGGTGTGCAACTGCTTGGAAGATGCATTATTCATTCCACATTTATTACAGTTTCATAATATTAAGAGTGGAATTCAGCCAATAAGTACACACTGTAGATTTAACCTTGGATAACCCAATATATAGTCAAACGGTGTGACTTATTTCCATGTTTTCATGAGTGTTACATCTTGAAACAGTTGTAACATCATAAGGTTTCCTTGTAAGTGTAGATTTTACAGTGATCCGGAAGGCACACAGGTGTTATGGACACAGAAATTACATTATGTTTATATAACCCAGGGTTTTCCCTCGAACCTAAAAATATAACATAAATAATTAACCTTGGATAAACCAATATAGTCAAACACTGACTGATTATATTATACCCTGACACAATTGTAATATTATAGGTATTCATTGTGCATTGTATTACAAAACTACAGTAGTAAAACCAATACAGTGGACCCCCGGTTTTTGTGATTTTTTCGTTCCAGAATGCTGTTCAAGTGCCATTACCAAACAAATTTATTCCCATAAGGAATAATGTAAAGTAGACTAGTCCTTTTAGACCCCCAAAAATACACTTATAAAAGCATTTAAAAAAATACACTTACAGAAAAGGGCGAGTTTGGAACAGGACGAACACCGGGGGTCCACTGTATATATTTTTTTTAACAATTATTTGCTCCCATTTTTACTGTATATTTTTTGTGGAGCAATATCGGGTTATGCATTTCCCCATCTTGAGAGGCTTGAACAAAAGAGCTCACAGAACTTCTAATTGTTTAATTTGTCTGAATGGACCAAGTGCTGGTGATGAAGTTGAGGATCCTTGAGTCACAGAGAGGATTCTTCTGAAACATCTCCTGGATTCAACTTGTCACCTGTACTGGCAGTGGCATCCACAGGAAGCTGATAGAATATAATGGGTGACCTGATACAATAAGGGGTGACCAATCCTTTAAAAGAAGAAACAACTGAATAAAGACCTGGTGGTTAAGGAAGTTTGACTGTACAGTATCTGTAGAATAACAGAAATATCTAGTAGAGAAAAAAATCTTTTGAGTGTTTCATTCATAATAAAGACACTCTTGTGTTTCTAATCTTGACTTTGTCAATAAAATGATTAATTTTATTTTATATTCACTACCTAATACTTACATTTTTTCTCTACATTTTATATTTCTCTTTGTTTAATTATTTTCTGATTAATTTTTCAATTAAGATTACTACACTAACAGTAGGGTTATTACATTGTCATGACCTATACATTATTTTTTTATTTATTCTTTTCTTGTGTACATCAGAGCTGAACCTGGAACATCAGAAGAGCGAGACCCGTTCTTACCAGGCCGAGGGTCGAGAGGAGGAACACTGACCTCTCTTGGAGCGCCAGGTTATTCCAGACCACGCCACTCGCACACACCACCCCAGACACCGCCTTTTCCTGGAACTTTGTGAGTTTCCTAACTTCAGAAATTAGTAAATCAATTTTTTGTGGTAATGATATGCCATACAGAATAGAAACATTCAATGGAATAAATGGTACTGAGATGCAGTGGATACCCTTTTTAATGACAGTGTTTTGCACATAAAGGGATTTTATCAAGTCAGTGACTTGATAAAGTGGACAAGATGTTGTCCTTAATGAAGGTCTCCACTGTATGTCAAGGTCATTTACACTATCTTGTCAATATTTACATGTATTCCTGTTAGTGAAGCATTCACTATACTGTACACCACTTTATTAATTCTATTTTGCAATGAAGTTTGTCAATAAAATGTTGAATGTGTTTGCAAACTATTGAACAAGAAGAAAATCTTCACAATACAAAGGTAAAAATCTGATTGAAAAACATCGAAATCTTTCCACTTTAATTCATGTTTTGAAAAATCTGCACTTCAGTTATTTCCTGCAGTATATAGATCAGTTTACTTCATATTATATATTATTGAGTGTGCATACCAGTGATAGTGGAAAACTGAGTGTGTAAGGGGTTGGAAGACTGTAAGATAATAGTTTTCATCTTTATTGAGACTGAAAGTATTAGTTGAATATCTTCATTATGCACCCCATACTCATCCTGCGGGTGGTAGTCAAAAGATTACAGAGGTACATAATGGGTCCAAGGGATTGGGCTGCAAAGTTTTGATAGCTGAAAGTATTACTCTATGATTATTTTATCAGTATTCGTATAGTATTACCTGCTTTTATGTACAGTGGACCCTCGGTTTTCGCCGAAAATTCTTTCCAGAATGCTGCTCAAGTGCCATTACCGAATGAATTTACTTCCTTAAGAAATAATGTCACTTGCAAAAGCACTTACGAAAATACACTTACATAAAAGGGCGAGTTTGGAGATGACCGAAAACCGAGGGACCACTGTATTTTTTATTTTTTTTATTAAGACATCGGCCGTTTCCCACCATGGCAGGGTGGCCTGAAAAAGAAAAACTTTCTTCATCATTCACTCATCACTCTCTTGCCAGAGGCATGCTTACACTATAGTTATAAAACTGCAACATTAAGACCCCTCCTATATTCTGTACTATTTTTTCTAAGATGGTTTTCTTCTCACATTCTTATGTATTGATGTGTTTTGTTAATTGGCATGATTTATTAAGTCAGAAGATATCAAAACACAGGGTTTTACAAACCCTGTTATTGTGCTCTAGTGAAACTGGGATTGTTTCACTGGTTTAGGTTATATGGTTTAGCTTGAGTTGTTATTGTACACTAATGGGTTGAAGTGACTTAGTGGCAGCTTGGATGGCTGACACAGCTTAAGTAGGTGAGGAAGTGCAGGTTACTGAAGTATAGAGTGCAGGCTCTTGCTTTCATCTCTCTCTCTCTGTCTCTATATATATCTCTATCTTTTTCTTTCTCTATTTATTTCTTTCTTCCTATTTATTTTTTTTATGAAGGGTTTTACAAGGTTAGGTTAAAGGTTCCTAACACTGTTTACAAGTTTAGAGCTGTTACCTACATCAGCTCATTTTAAAGCTTTTTTATTCTTATGATACATACAAATGGGGTATACAGGATAAAGTTGGAGCCATCTGTGGACCAATAATTTCATTTGGTCAACTCACTTTATTTCATCGATGTCATTATGCTGTACAAACATGTTCCAGACTCGAGTCATCCTAGAAATAAATGATCTAAGATGAAATGATGTGCTTGAGAAGGGTACAATCAGAGTGTAGTTGCTATTTGCTGCCAGTCTTGCAGTATAGAAGCTCACTTCTCGCTCTCCTCAGAGTGGAGTCAAGTGTGGTACTTTGACAATATTGGCCTTGTGCATAACAGTAAGGCCACCCACATCCCTCTGGTGTTTTAAGGCTCTGCTCAAATGGCAGATCTGTCCAGGCTCTTTCTTTCTCTTTATTTCTTTAATTTTCTTTATTTCTATATTTTCTTTATTTCTCTCTTTTATAGCTCACCGGCCATCTCCCACCAAGGCAGGGTGACCCGAAAAAGAAGAAACGAAAGTTTTTCTTATTTTTACATTTAGTAGTTTTTACAGGAGAAGGGATTACTAATCCCTTGCTCCCTCTTTCTTTATTTCTCCCACTCATTAATTTAGCAAAATGTCATTGCAGTTTTAAAGGACAAGATTATCTTCTTTCAACAAACCAGTCATATCCCACCGAGACAGGGTGGCCTAAAAAGAAAAACCAAAGTTAAAATATAGGAATTATTATGTATTATTAGCAGTACATTATGAATGTTCCATGCGGATACCTCATATGAAATAACCAGCTTCAGATTGTGACTTTACATAATGAAGGGATAGTTGATGTACTTAGTGTTCCTTGTAGACAACGATTGCTATGTGGTTTTGAATTGAGCTCAGGCATGAAGGTAAGCATTTTAGGGAGAATGTGGGTGATTAGCTAACATTTGATATAACATTCACTTGCTAGGTTTAATGTTTTGGCAGTTGCGATGGTGGTGGTGTTGAATTTTTGCTTGTGGCCGCCCACTCTCGAAATTAAGATATTTACACTGTTTATGGTGAAAAAATTAGATTGCCATTCCATTACTGTATAATAATGTAATAACTAAAATTAATCATAATGTACAGATGAAAATTTTATCTAACGAGAGAATGAATAACAACTGAGAATGAAACTGTCTGCAGAAATGAAAGTTGAAATTCTAAGATTTAATAGTTTAGTTTAGAAGTGAATAAAATAAAAGAATTGTGTCCCTGATCAACTAATATATGAAACACAAGAATGGCAAGAAGTGTAGCAAATATTAGCATATTCTCCAAGATATTGAGGCTTCTTGCTTCTCAGATGCTCTGTGATCAACTCTTGGGTTAGTTTGAGTAGATCCAAATCTTCAGTGGCTGTCTAACACTTAATGCAAATAACACAATTATAAATATTCACCACACTGTTACACTGAATACACACACAACTCTTAAAATCTTTCTCACAGTTCTCTCCAATAAAACCCAACACCTGTGAATGTAAAGCACAAAGGCCTACTAAATAATTGAAAGGGAGGAACACTCCCAGATTATCACCCGGTCCAACAAAGACCGATGGTCAGAACGATCGGGTCAGTCATGGCTGCTGCGATCCCTGATGGTCGAAAGCTCCTCGCTCAAGCCTCTGCGATTTTGATGGTTCTTACCGGTAATTATATCAGAGGTATAATTTTTAAATGTATTATAATGGGGGAAAAATATCTTGGTGTTGTCTAAAAGTTGATATAGTGTTTATAAATGGACTCTTGATAAATTTTGTTAATGTTTATATAAGTGAAATAGTGATCTTCAGAAAGACTTGTCTGTTCAGATCACCATTTTCATTATTGTGATACTGTGAACAAATATCTGGGTGCATTAATTATTTAACCCCCTCTACAAAGAGCAACTACTGTATTTATTTGGCAGTCCATTGTGTTGAATGCTTTTCTACTATCTTTTCATGTCAGACTACCTAAGGTCTCCTACCAGGATATATTACACTATCATGTAGAAACATATAATAATGTTTTTCTACTCATTGATACAACAGTTTATGTATGCTAATGGAGGTATCCAGTTAGCCATAGTTTTCCAATGTAATTGTTAATTTAGGATGAATATAATACGTATAGAATTCTTTATCTTATTGATGCTTCTTGTCAGTAGCAGTACTCACACTACAGTTCTATACAGTTCATCACATTTTCTGCAACTTCATATCATTTTTTCCATTTTTTCATTTGTCTTAGGTATTTACCAAACCTTTTTTTTCTTTTCCTCCTTAGTTAACTCTTCCTTGTTTATGTTTGGCAAGACAACCCCTTGTAATTTTCTCAAGTTTCTGTTTCTCAGTGTGAACAAGTGGTAATAAGTATCAGTTAGAGGCTGAAATATACAGCCATCCTAATCTGTTGTTTAAGTTCTGAATAAACAGATGAATGGATGGGAACTTGAACCATGATCCACACAGGTAGCTGGACCAGCTGCCTGTGTGGGCCATGAGTTTTGAATTGACTGGTTATCATAAAGTGACAATAAGTTCCTTTGACGTTAAAAAACAATTTAGCCTGTGGAGGTCTTCTGTAAGTTTTTTTAAGGTGTTGTTTCATCTTGAACACTTTAAAGTGTGGAAAAGGTCTTAAATACTAGGGAAAAGGTGTGACATACAATCACTCAGGGATGTCTCAGATGGCAGCAAAATAGTCGTTAATGATTGTGGTCAGGAATATTAACTAGACTTAGTAACCTTTTGACAGACATTTAGGATGTGTTTTTCTCTAACAGTACAGTGGCTCCCGCTAATTAATGAATCTTCAGTACTGTTAAGAGGAATTTTTTTCTCTCTGCTCATCACATACAAGAAAGGGGATTTTACTCAAATAAAAATTTCCTCCTTTCCCTTTAAATATTTTTTTTACCCATAGTGGCTTTTTGAAGTTGGCACATTATTGTCACTCGCCTATTTTATTGCTGGACCTTCAGGTATAAATTTTATATTCCTAGGCATCATTGAAAATTAACACAAAATGTTCAGTATGACTTTATTTGCACATTATCCACTAACATGTTTCGTTTTTTAAGTGTACTCATTTTGCTAAGTCATTTAAAAGATACTATTCATCGTCTCATTTTTCCCCTTTCTCGATTGCTGTGGGCAAACCTTGGTGGATTCTTCCCGTAAGTTTCCACTTCTCTGATGCTACGTGCAAGACAAACTCTTATGTATTGACAATATGCTTATGGAATGTATATGAGAACTCTCAGTTATTTGTTCATTTCATTATGTTAGAATGATTTGTTTTAAGCCTTATCACTTGTTAAAGCTGCTGGGAGTGATCTCTGTGCATGATTTCTATCTTGGCATTCATTCATTCATTCTTTTATAATACTATATTCATTCCTTTAACTTCTGTTTAATGCTGTGATTATAATACTCGTTACTGAAACTTTTTTTACACTAGATTGGTAAAATCTTATCAATATCTGTGTTTTTCAGTAATTAGCTTGTACAGTACAAGGTGTTCCTCGCTTTATGCAGATTCACTGTTATTCGATGTTTATTTCTGTCTGTAATTCCTTATATGATATACATGTATGTGATTTATGGTTTGCAAAGTGCATGAATGATTTTTTTTTTTTTTGCATAAATGTTTATGGCCTGATTGAACTTAGTACAGATGCCAAGGGCTTGGAACACATCTACAGTATGAAACAAAGGTCACCTAGTATTTTTATTGCACCCAGCTATCTCAAACTGATTGCTTGACTAGTCAGTAGAAAATAAATAGTGGTAGGTTTGAGTATTCCCGTCCTCGTTTCGTTAAATTCCGCAAATGACTAACTTTATTGAGCAGTGTGGAACCAAGGTTTCATGTTAAGTGTACATCTTCCTTATTAGTGGCTTCCTGAATAACGTAATAAAATTACTGTAATTAGTGCTCGTCATAAAGAAAATTAATACGAGGGTGAATATTTTTTTATATAAACATCATGTACAGAACTCGTAGAAAAATGAGTTCATGTGTTTTCTGATTTTTTTAACACAGATTATTAATTTCAATTGTTGAGCAAGTAACATTTTTTAAAGGCCTAATTACAGTGTTTCAGGGCTCATAATTTTTTAACGTATACTCTATCAAATAGGGTAACTTTTCGTCATCCA
This sequence comes from Cherax destructor, assembly GCA_009830355.1. NCBI lineage: Eukaryota > Metazoa > Arthropoda > Malacostraca > Decapoda > Parastacidae > Cherax > Cherax destructor. Next base: position 31,041 of record WNWK01014372.1, on the reverse strand, counting down.
AAAGTAACCAATCAGAATTCCTTAGCTCCTTTCCAGGTGGAGTCAGAGATTGAGATGTGAAGCAGGGTTGCTCTAGTCCTAGGAGACGGTGGCTCATGATCGTTCATAAGTAGTAATAATGACTATTGAGACTCACATTCAGTCTTAATGAAAAACTATGAAAGTCATAAGAATAAAATGGTCTTAGAATTTGCCAAATTATAGCATACTAGAAGCATATAAAAATTCCTCCATTATAGAGTTTCATGCCCTGCCAATTATAAACCCACCTAGAAAGCTGGGATTTAGAGCATATGCACATATGTGTTGTAAAAATCTTTTTAATGTAAATGAATGGTTATGAGTCAACAGATGGTGGTAAAAAAAATATATTTTAGCAAGAACCAGGTATTAAGAACTTTTGGTTCAACTAAAGTTAACAAACTCTCTTAAAGAAGGATATAGAATTTTTAATGTAGTGTTACATTTATAAGCACTGACAACTTCATTTTAAAAGTCATGTGCGAAATAGTGTCTACAGGTAGTAAACTGTATACAGTGGTCCCTTGGTTTTCGCCGAAAATTCGTTCCAGAATGCTACTCAAGTGCCATTACCGAACGAATTTACTTCCTTAAGAAATAATGTCACGTAGGTTAGTCCATTTCAGACCCCCAAAAATACACTTGCAACAGCACTTACGAAAATACACTTACATAAATGTTCAAGTTTGGAGATTGAGGTACACTGTTATAACAAAAGTCTCTTGCTTCATGAATCATGAAATCTCTCCTAATATTGGTCAGGGTAGGCAAGGTGTAATTAACTGGTACATTCATTTATTTAAAACATTGTTTCATGAGTTACTGAAAGTTCTTTGCATTAAATTGCAGTTCCAGAAAATTTTAAGATTAAAATAAGGAATACCAATTAGAGAAATATTCAGCAAACACCAATTTGTTCATTATTTTCATTTTGTAATTCAAAACGTAGCTAATCAATTAAGTGGGAGCATTATGGTATACAATTGTGAATTGAGTAAATTTACATAAAATTACATTTACCTGATTATTATTATCTCCCGAGAAATGCTGACTGTTTGTACTAATTAAGGCTGGTTGTGTGAGGTGAAGTTTGCCTAAGACATGGGGCCATTACTCTTTCTGGATTCTATTAGACAATTGCAAGTTTGAGTGCACGCAAATTTTTGATGTTTGTGGTCACAGTTGTTGTTTCCTTTTAGCATCTACGATTCTCTGTTTTCCACCACTTAAGCTTCACATTTACTGTACTCTGGTGTTTTGGAATAAAAAAAAGTGAAATAGTTACATTTTCACATACTATATGTTAAAAAATAGGAATGTCCTCATACTTAGTCATTTATTTTATCATGAAACATAGTTATTGTAGTTATTAATTACAGTAGAACCTGAATTAATGTGTATTATTGTCAGTATGTAATTTTCAGTTTCATACCAGTTTTTAATTGATACACACACACATGCACACACACACACACTCACCTTTGCTCAATCACATGAAGTTTACCTTGACTAACGATGGTGTTAAAATACTGAAATCAAATGTTTGTTCTGCACAAGTCAGTTTTACATGCTATTGAGTCTCTCTTCATGCCAGAGGTGTTTTATGTCTGATTTTTTTTTTTGTACTTTACACCACTCTCACTCTTCATTGTCATTCCATTTAGCATACCACCCAAGAATGGTAGTGGTGAAGAAGGTGAGAAACAATGACCTTGGCATGTGGGTGAAGGAGTGGCAGTGGACAGGGTGTGGTCTTGAGGTACTGGGGAAATGTGTCTGGGAATTGTGTAGGTGTGTGGCTGTAGGAAGGGGGAATTGTGTGGGTTCAGGTTGCTGGTCATTCTTTTCAGGTCACAACCTGGGTTACTTATTGCACTAGCTTGTATTTTTGCCTCATTCTTCTTAATTATGCGAATTGATGCTTCATTCAGGCCATAGGCACATGCCATCTCCACATGTACATGCACAACACTTAAGCTTATCTAAGATCTTGACTTTCTTCGAAACACCAAGTCTTTCACACTTATGCTTCCTTGCAGTTCCAGGAACATTCACATTCCTCTTGGTGTCATGGTTCCTATCCAGAGATGAGATGGAATGATGAAAAGATCAAAACTCAATTCACTAACACAGGTTGAGTATTGTATTGGATGTGTACAAACAAAGCACTGGGTGAGGGAGGTTGTGTACATTATGTAGGCCTTCCCTGTAAGACAATGGACTCACTCCTGAGGCTCAATGTGAGATGGAGGGAAAGAGGACGGTACGTGGCATACTTTCCCTTACATGTACTCCACCTTGTAAAGTGATTTTTACAGCATGTTCACTGAAAATATGATGTAATTTTGCAACCGTGTTATAACAAAAATGTGTTAACATTTTGTGTTATCCGGCGGTCTACCATACATTTCCCAGCTTGTAGTAATGTTAATGAAAAGAGTACCAGCTCAGCTTAGCATTTCCAAGTGAGAGCAGTGAGCTGGAAATGATTGACTCATCCTGCTGCTGTGCTGACACAACTGGCCTACCGTGTATATAATTACCCAATATACTTATTGTAACTGCAAGAGCAAGGCTATGCTCAGTGTTCTGTCTTCATTGTTTTATTTATTACTTAATTTCTTTAAATTTCCTGTGTTTGTAACTTTTGCTGCATCCTCTTGTATCCCATTCCATTGTTCCACCACTTTGTGAGGATAAACATTCTAGATGATTTTCAGTACAACTTCCTTTCTCAATTTACAACTGTGGCCTCCTGTTCTCCATGTCGATGATGCTACAACACCTCTTCTTTATATTTTTTTTATATTTGCATGGCCTTGTGTGATATTTAGTTATCAGAGAGTGGCCCACTAGACTTCCAGCTTGAGCAATTGTGGAAGCAATTGGTGATATTAAGGTATCCTAGAATGAGGTAAGAGGATCAATATTAAATGATTGGTGGGAAAAATTGTGGTTCATAGTGAAAAAAAAAAATTCTCACTACTTAATGAGGAAAAAATCATTAAGCTAGGCAGAGTTGTGGGAGGGCAAGAGAGTTTCTGATTTGTAGGAAGAGGATGATGATGAATTTTTGGATTTACATCATGAGGACTTTTTTTTTTTTTTTAAACACCTGACTTCCACAGAAGTTGGGTGACCTGAAAAAGGAAGAGGAAAAATGAATGCATGAGATCACTGGCAGGGAAATGACAACTCAGTGGCACTATATGGGAAAGTCTGTGTGGCCTTAAAAAACACCATGAATAAATTTGTTAAGTATAGGTTCTAATATTAACAGAAGTCTTGCTTTCAAACAAGTTTTTGAAGCATTAACAGCTCCCAATTGTGAGCTTGATAAATTAGTCATAATTAGAAGCAGTGTCACATCAATGACTATTTCAATAACTATACACAAAAATAAGCAGCTCAGTGTGCATCAAGTTTATCAACATTCACACTATTGTAACATTCTCCCCATTCTTATCCCAGATTTTCCACATATTTTTTTATTATTTTTATTAACACATCGGCCGATTCCCACCAAGGCAGGGTGGCCCGAAAAAGAAAAACTTTCATCATCATTCACTCCATCACTGTCTTGCCAGAAGGGTGCTTTACACTACAGTTATAAAACTGCAACATTTACACCCCTCCTTCAGAGTGCCGGCACTGTACTTCCCATCTCCAGAACTCAAGTCCGGCCTGCCGGTTTCCCTGAATCCCTTCATAAATGTTACTTTGCTCACACTCCAACAGCACGTCAAGTATTAAAAACCATATGCCTCCATTCACTCCTATCAAATACGCTCACACATGCTTGCTGGAAATCCAAGCCCCTCGCACACAAAACTTCCTTTACCCCCTCCCTCCAACCTTTCCTAGGCCGACCCCTACCCCGCCTTCCCTCCACTACAGATTTATACACTCTCGAAGTCACTCTGTCTCGTTCCATTCTCTCTACATGTCCAAACCACCTCAACAACCCTCCTCAGCTCTCTGGACAATCGTTTGGTAATCCCGCACCTCCTCCTAATTTCCAAACTCCGAATTCTCTGCATTATATTCACACCACACATTGACCTCAGACATGACATCTCCACTGCCTCCAGCCTTCTCCTCGTTGCAACATTCATCACCCATGCTTCACACCCATATAAGAGCGTTGGTATAACTATACTCTCATACATTCCCTCTTTACTTCCATGGACAAGGTTCTTTGTCTCCACAGACTCCGAAGTGCTCCACTCACCCTTTTCCCCTCATCAATTCTATGATTCACCTCATCCTTCATAGACCCATCCGCCGACATGTCCACTCCCAAATATCTGAATACATTCACCTCCTCCATACTCTCTCCCTCCAATCTGATATCCAATCTTTCGTCACCTATTCTTTTTGTTATCCTCATCACCTTACTCTTTCCTATATTCACTTTCAATTTTCTTCTTTTACACACCCTACCAAATTCATCCACCAACCTCTGCAGCTTCTCTTCAGAATCTCCCAAAAGCACAGTGTCATCAGCAAAAAGCAACTGTGACAACTCCCACTTTGTATTTGCTTCTTTATCTTTTAGCCCAACACCTCTTGCCAAGACCCTCGCATTCACTTCTCTTACAACCCCATCTATAAATATATTGAACAACCACGGTGACATCACACATCCTTGTCTAAGGCCCACTTTTACTGGGAAATAGTCCCCTTCCCTCCTACACACTCTAACCTGAGCCTCACTATCCTCATAAAAACTCTTCACTGCTTTCAGTAACCTTCCTCCTATTCCATACACCTGCAACATCTGCCACATTGCCCCCTATCTACCCTATCATACGCCTTTTCCAAATCCATAAATGCCACAAAAACATCTTTACCCTTATCCAAATACTGTTCACCTATATGTTTCACTGTAAACACTTGGTCTACACACCCCTACCTTTCCTAAAGCCCCTTGTTCATCTGCTATCCTGCTTTCTGTTTTACTCTTAATTCTTTCAATAATAACTCTACCATACACTTTACCAGGTACACTCAACAGACTTATTCCCCTATAATTTTTGCACTCTCTTTTGTCCCCTTTGCCTTTATACAAAGGAACAATACACGCTCTCTGCCAATCCTAGGTACCTTACCCTCTTCCATACATTTATTAAATAATAGCACCAACCACTCCAAAATTATATCCCCACCTGCTTTTAACATTTCTATCTTTATCCCATCAATCCCAGCTGCCTTACCCCCTTTCATTCTACCCACTGCCTCACGAACTTCCCTACACCCACAACTGGCTCTTCCACACTCCTACAAGATGTTATTCCTCCTTGCCCTACACACGAAATCACAGCTTCCCTGTCTTCATCAACATTTAACAAATCCTCAAAATATTCTCTCCATCTTCCCGATACCTCTAACTCTCCATTTAATAACTCTCCTCTCCTATTTTTAACTGTCAAATCCATTTGTTCTCTAGGCTTCCTCAACTTATTAATCTCATTCCAAAACTTTTTCTTATTTTCAACAAAATTTGCTGATAACATCTCACCCACTCTCTCATCTGCTCTCGTTTTACATTGCTTCACCACTCTTTAACCTCTCTTTTCTCTCCATATACTCTTCCCTCCTTGCATCACTTCTACTTTGTAAAACCTCTCATATGCTAACTTTTTCTCCCTTACTACTCTCTTTACATCATCATTCCACCAATCGCTCCTCTTCCCTCCCGCACCCACTCGCCTGTAACCACAAACTTCTGCTGAACACTCTAACACTACATTTTTAAATCTACCCCATACATTTTCGACCCCATTGCCTACACTCTCACTAGCCCATCTAAACTCCAATAGTTGTTTATATCTTACCCTAACTGCCTCCTCTTTTAGTTTATAAACCTTCACCTCTCTTTTACTTACTGATTCTATTTTCCTTGTATCCCATCTACCTTTTACTCCCACTGTAGCTATAACTAAAAAGTGATCTGATATATCTGTAGCCCCTCTATAAACATGTACATCCTGAAGTCTACTCAACAGTCTTTTATCTATCAATACATAGTCCAACAAACTACTGTCATTACGCCCTACATCATATCTTGTATACTTATTTATCCTCTTTTTCTTAAAATATGTATTACCTATAACTAAACCCCTTTCTATACAAAGTTCAATCAAAGGGCTCCCATTATCATTTACACCTGGCACCCCAAACTTACCTACTACACCCTCTCTGCATGTTTCTCCCACTTTAGCATTTAGGTCCCCTACCACAATTACTCTCTCATTTGGTTCAAAAGTTCCTATACATTCGCTTAACATCTCCCAAAATCTCTCTCTCCTCTACACTCCTCTCTTCTCCAGGTGCATACACGCTTATTATGACCCACTTTTCGCATCCGACCCTTATTTTAATCCACATAATCCTTGAATTTACACATTTATATTCCCTCTTTTCCTTCCATAACTGATCCTTCAACATTATTGCCACCCCTTCCTTAGCTCTAACTCTCTCAGATACTCCTGACTTAATCCCATTTATTTCTCCCCACTGAAACTCGCCTACCCCTTCAGCTTTGTTTCGCTTAGGGCCAGGACATCCAACTTCTTTTCATTCATAACATCGGCAATCATCTCTTTCTTATCATCCGCACTACATCCACGCACATTCAGACAACCCAATTTTATAAAGTTTTTCTTCTTCTCGTTTTTAGTAGATTTGTACAGGAGAAGGGGTTACTAGCCCATTGCTCCCGGCATCTTAGTCGCCTCATACGACACGCATGGCTTACGGAGGAAAGATTCTTTTCCACTTCCCCATGGACAATAGAGAAAATAAAAGGAACAAGAGCTATTAAGAAAAAGAAGAAAAACCTAGATGTGTGTATGTATATATATACATGTGTATGCCAGTGTAGTGTGACCTAAAGTGTAAGTAGAAGTAGCTAGATATACCTGTTATCCAGCGTGTTTATGAGACAGAAAAAAGACACCAGCAATCCTACCATCATGTAAAACAGTTTCAGGTTTCTGTTTCACAGTCACCTGGCAGGACGGTAGTACCTCCCTGGGTGGTTGCTGTCTACCAACCTACTAGCACATATATTTTTTATAAATCCGTCTACAGTATTAAATGTTTTAAAAAATGTACAGTACAGTGGACCCTCGGTTTTCGTTGAAAATTCTTTCCAGAATGCTGTTTGAGTGCCGTTACCAAACGAATTTGTTCCCATAAGGACAAATGTAAATTAGATTAGTCGTTTCAGACCCCCAAAAATACACTTACAAAAGCACTTACGAAAATACACTTACATAATTGTTCGAGTTTGGAGGTGAACGAAAACCGAGGGTCCACTGTATATGTTATGTTGAGGAACTGCACCCATATTTTTCCAACCACATTAATTAAGGGTCTACTGTCTGAATATTTGTATTTAACACAATAAAGTAATATAAAATTTATGTTATGGAGAAATACACTTAGCTCTGCCATAAAATTAGCCTTTTTAGTCATTGTTATGTTAGATACATTTTCTTGATTCGATACTATTTCAAACATCACTACTTCAATTACGACATGTGTAAATGCCTATTCATTGCCATTTCAGAAATGGTCGTGTGTACCACAGCGATGGAATGGGTAGCATGGGAGGAGGAAGTGGGTCGGCCCCAACAACAGTAAGTACAATGGGCCGCGGTGACAACCACCACAACCATCACCACCACACTCACAGTCACAGTCACTCTCTGGGGCCCAACCATGGCCAGTATGCCACTCTGTCCAAGCAGTGCAAGACTCTCGAATCATCTGACTTCTACTAAAGGATATTGGCTTACTAACCGCATGGTTCTCTTCATGGTGTTGCTGGATTCTTAATTGTGCCCATTATTAGAACTCTAGAAAAGTTTCAAAATCCTTATTAAATTATTGGAATCTTTGGGGAAGCATGTGGAAAAGTACAATAGTGTTCACCAGACATTAACGGGATTATTTTTCCAGTCTTTAAAGGTAGAATTATTGTGGTCATAATATAATATGCCAAAGGATATGAAATGCTTTAATCTATTAAGGGAACAGAGTCTTCAGTCTATCTGTATTTGAGTAAAACTGGTGTATTTAAGAATTTTTGTAGATAAAGATGGCTGGAGTACATTTACTTTTTTTTTGTTTTTTTTGTTTCATTTTTGATGCAGTTGGCCATTTTTGTACAATTCTTTGAATGTTAACTAACTGCACTTTATCTATGAGAGGCTTCTTTATGTTAATGTGTAGAGTAATATTACCTATAAATGTGCATGCTTCCTTTGGAGGGTTGGAATCTTGGATACTTTCACTCTTTTGCTATAAATGTTCAAACTTTTTTCATTTACTTATTTATATATACTATATATATATATACGTATATATATGTATATATATTTGTGATATATGCTGTTTATATTTTGTTCTAAAAACTATATGGCTTGGTATGCTGTAAGAAATTAGTGAAATTTTTGAGGGTGTTTAAAATAGCCTTCTTGAATGTTACTTGGTAGTGTATTTACCAATTATTATTGTTATCTTAGTAATCTTCAAGGTATTTTTGACTGGGTGAGATCCATTAGATACACACATCCTGCAAACGGTTTTTCAATATTCGGGACCAATAGTTGAGTACTTGGTCTTGATAGTGCCATTTTGTAAATACACTACTGTATAACCAGAATTTTTATCTGGTATGATTTAGATTCCGAGAGGATTTTTTTAATAAGATTTAATATATATTCATGTTTACATTTTATTTGGTGCTCTCTTGCTTATTTTCCTGTTATTACTATAAAGTCTTTGATTTGTGAAGGTGATGTTAATCCATTTTAAGTACACTTCATATATTCAAGAATGCTGAACACACTTAAGGTTTACCTTAGTCTCTGTTAAAGCAATATTAAGGCAAACATTAGGTTTACTATAGAGGTTTTGATTATTTGAAATAATTTCTTGACAGCTGTTAGATCAACTTGTTTAATTGTTATATAATTTTTATCACTAAAAAAAATTCAGTTTAGAAAGAGTAACCATGAAATGATGAGAAGCTGGATTACTTACGGTACAAAATGTGTGGAATGTGATAATACAAGTTGTTTCATTTAAGACATCTGTTTCAAATCTTTAAGCCAGTAAAATAGTTTCATGTCTACACTGTAAGCTCAAAAATTTAGATATAGAGTGCAGTATTTGGAGTTTTCATGCAGAATGCACTGTCAGGGTATGAAAAAAGCTACTTTGATTAATGATGCCAAATTTGTCTAACTCCTTGGTGGAATTTTCTTTTCTTTAGTCAATAATTGTATTATTAAAAGCCTCCTTGGATTTACAGTTGTTAATTTTCTTAAGGTTGTATCACACTGTGTGACTTATAAAAAATAATGAGAGCAAATTATTTTCAAAGAAACCAGACACTGAATTTTTCCTTGATATTAAAAATGAGTAACAATTTTTTTTGTTATTGTCCTGATACTTTAGTCACATTACCAAAAAAAAAAAAAGAAACAATTTCTGCCATATGCCATTTGGTACAGTAAACCCTTGATGTGATGAACTGCAGAAAGAGGAGACAATCCAACAGTTTAAGTGATTTGGAAAATTCAAAACTGTCCATTATTGTTAGTCTTGTCAAAATAATCTCGTCCCCATCCGAAACAGTCGTCATTATTGGCCACCTGCTCTTCCCTATTAATTTCTTTAATTGAGGGTTTACTATATCATATTTTCACTTATTATACTGTATATATCTTGATAATACAGTTTATCATCAATAATCCAGCTTTTTTTAACTTCACAAATAGTGGTTTGCCTGGCAAATAGTACCATCAAGTATGGTAGGAAGAGAGAATTTTCAGAGCAAGTTTTTATTCTAGAGTTTTGCTCAGTGCTGAACTTTATGAAATGATGCAGTAAAGCTCAATGCTGACTGAAATAATGTTGAAGTATGGCATAGCTGATAAATGGTCAACAACACACACATCAAATGGAGACCTTTATTAGTAGTACAATGTTTCACCTGTATGAGGTTTTACCAAGTATCAAATACAATGGAACCTCGGTTTTCGTATACCCTAATCTGTATGTAAAACTATAGTTATTCTCTATAAAATGTATTTTTTGTTAATATTTTTGGGTGTCTGGAATGGATTAATTGGATTTACATTATTTCTTATTGGAAATATTAACAAAAAATACATTTTATAGAGAAAAACTATAGTTTTACATACAGACTAGGGCATACAAAAACTGAGGTTCCATGAAACTGATACTAATGTAGGTATGACTAAGAAAAGTCTCCTTTTGTTATGTGTGTCTTTCTTACCAAGTGAAATGCCATTAGAACAAATACTTGGTCTTCATACTCTCTCTCTACTATTCTTCATGGATCGAATATGCAATGTGTACTTTAATATAACTTCTCCATTGGAATATTTTGAAGTGTAAAAAATAATAGTCCTTAGCCCCCTACCCCCCAGTATTTCTATTTTCATAATTTTTGGTAAATATAACATTTTGGTTAAATGTAACCGTAAGTAAAAAATTTTGCTAATTTTTGTGAAGTTACCCAGTGTGATTCTGCCTTTAGTAGTGGTGGTTGACTGGTGTCCTCTGTATTGTCTTTGTGTTTAACTTCAGTTACGCAGGACTAATGTCCTAGATTTAATCCGGTCTTTGCCCTATGTGATTTCATTTATAACAGTAACTCATAATTTCAGTCATGGCTGGATTTTTTCCAAGCTGAATTGTTTTAAATAGGTGATTGTACGTTTGAGGCCAACAGTACGGGGAAGTGGTTGAAAAAACTGAGGAAACTTATTGAAATACCGCCCCCCTTCCACACACAAAAAAAAACACACACACACAGGACGACAGGAGAGATAGGGATGATATGATAACGACATATGTATAAAATACTGAGAGGAATCGACAAGGTGAACAGAGACAGGATGTTCCAGAGATGGGACACAGCAACAAGGGGTCACAGTTGGAAGTTGAAGACTCAGATGAATCACAGGGACGTTAGGCAGTATTTCTTCAGTTACAGATTTGTCAGGAAGTGGAATAGTCCGGGAAGTGATGTAGTGGAGGCAGGATCCATATATAGCTTTAAGAAGAGGTATGATAAAGCTCATGGAGCAGGAAGAGTGACCTAGTAGCGACCAGTGAAGAGGGGGGGCCAGGTGCTGAGTCTCAACCCCTGCAACCACAAATAGGTGAGTACATACACACACACAAAACAAACACACACACACAAAGCAAACACACACACAAAGCAAACACACACACACACAAAACAAACACACACACACACAAAACAAACACACACACACAAAACAAACACACACACACAAAACAAACACACACACACAAAACAAACACACACACTGGCCTGGTGGCTAAAACTCTCGATTCACGCACGGAGGGCTCGGGTTCGATTCCCGGCGGGGCGGAAACATTTCAGTGTTTCCTTACACACACACACATACAACAGGCCTAGTGTCTAATTGACATGTGGGTAGGACAAAATGGTAACTAACTAACACACACACACACACACACACCAGCACCAGTTTGGAGCCCTCACCTAGCCAAGCATGTAAGGAAACTAGAGAAAGTGCAAAGGTTTGCAACAAGACTAGTCCCAAAAATAAGGGGTATGTCCTACAAGGAGAGGTTAAGGGAAATCGACCTGACGACACTGGAAGACAGGAGAGAGAGAGGGGATATGATAACGACATATAAAATACTGAGAGGAATAGACAAGGTGGACAGTAACAGGATGCTCCAGAGATGGGACACAGCAACAAGGGGTCACAGTTGGAAGTTGAAGACTCAGATGAATCACAGGGATGTTAGGAAGTATTTCTTCAGTCACAGAGTTGTCAAGAAGTGGAATAGTCTGGGAAGTGATGTAGTAGAGGCAGGATCCATACATAGCTTTAAGGAGAGGTATGCCAAAGCTCATGGAGTGGGTAGTGTGACCGAGTAGCGGCCAGTGAAGAGGCGGGGCCAGGAGCTGTGAATCGACCCCTGCAACCACAACTAGGTGAGTACACACACACACAAAACACACACACAAAACACACACACAAAACACACACACACAAAACACACACAAAACACACACAAAAACACACACACACAAAACACACATACAAACACAGACTTTCCCAAAATAATGTTCATCACTTACGTGATCCAGCATGTTAAGAATACAGTGGAACCTTGGTTTTCGTATGCCCTAGTTTGTACGTAAAACTATAGTTATTCTCTATAAAATGTATTTTTTGTTGATATTTCCCATAATAAATAATGTAAATCCAATTAATCCGTTCCAGACACCCAAAAATATTAACAAAAAATACATTTTATAGAGAATAACTATAGTTTTACATACAAACTAGGTCCAGATGGTTGTTAAAAGGCTAATTCTGGAGTTTAAGCACTTAAATTATGAGGACAGACTTGAAAAGCTAAACCTGGCACCACTGGATGCATTAAAGGAGAAAAACATGGTCACAACATGTAAGATATTTGGAAGCATTGGCAAGGTTAATGGAAATTTGACCATTTGAAATAAGTGGAACCAAGATGAAGGGCTATAGATGTTATTTAATAAACAAAATGGTCAGAGGAATCTCTTTCTTTGTCTTATACACTTCTCATACACATACACACACACACACACACACACACACACAAATAGGCGAGTACATAGATGCATGCATACAATTGTACTGAAATTCAGATTGAGCCTCTTCACACAGCTTCAAGTTGCTTGTTTCCAATGCTACTTCTGTTATTCTCTCAAGACTGTCATTTGCTCTTGCTGTCATTGTATGGCTCTCCTATGCTATCAGGGTTTGCCAAATTGTTAACTTCCTTAGCCTCTTCGATTGTTGCATGTCATAAAAATTGAGTTTGATCCAAGGAAAGGGAGGACAGGTCCAAGCCCTTATATCATGAGCCCCTCATTACCATTAAGGGACCTCCTTTGAGGAGTAATGTCATAGAAGATTGATTTTATTTAATATTCTGTTTAATTTTCCTATAGGAAGAGGGATATGGGGCTGTTAGACTGACCTTCCTTCATCTTTATTTGGTTTCAGTTGTACCCAGACTAGACAGTAGGAAGCCAGCATAATCCTCTGCTTCCACAGCTACCCTTTCATTCATCATCAGTGATTACATTTGTATCTGGAGGCCTTTCAGTTTTCCTTGGCCCAAAGCTCATGTGCAAGGATTGTTACCTTAAAATCACAACCCTTTGTGGATCATTTAACTTGTATGAAAGGTTTAACATCCCCTCATTGTGATATTATGATCACTGTCTCCGTTATCATATTTCCATGGCCTCCGTGGTCCAGTGTACTGGAAAGAGCAAGTATGAACAGAAAAAAAAACAGTACTATGATTCACATTAGGAATGAAATTTAGAAAGATTGATTCAACAAGATAGGATCTGTGGTAGAAGGGCAGCCAATAATTTTTGCAGAGGATCAGATATTTTCACATGTGACAAGTTAAGACTCCTGTGGGTTTAGCACTTCTCCCATGACTGTAACCATGATAACTGTGATATGTTAAGAGATAAAGCTTCTTTAGCATGAGTAAAATGAATAAGTGAAACAGACAAAATAATGGAACGAGAACTCCATATAAGAACTTAAACGTAATAAAACTAAGACACTCAGAGTTTTGGGATATATCACATTACACAATGGTTCAGTGGTGGGGCTCATGCACATGCAAAGTAAAATGTGAAAATAATTGAACATTATAATGATAGTGCATACAGAGGTTCAAACACACATACATGCACAGTACTTCACAACTGTCATATTATACAACAGTTAATTAAGCAGAATCAGTAGCTGGAGCCAGATACTTGACATATATAAACTCTAGCTAGCATACATACTCTCTTCCTTACACACAACACCATTTACATGTATAAATGTGTATGAGATATATCACAACTCAAGAGTTCAGTGGTGTATAGTGTACCTACTGAGCAATAGTCTTAAAAACGTGTGCAGCCTCCAGGTAGGCTAGAATAATTATTATATTCATGGGAACCATAAGTATCATACAGTTATTAGGGAATGGTAAGGAATGTTTGATTTGTGAAAGGGAAAGGTAGCTCTAATTCCTTCTATCAAGAGTCCTCAACATCAAGGCACCCTCATGAAGAGCTAAGAGTGATAAGTGTTTTTTCTGCTGTCTAAGATATTCTTATTTAGGAAAAGCCATCTAGTCTTATTAATTGTTTGGTTGATAATGTCTCAAGTGTTTAAAGTTAGATTACAACACTAAATTTATTATTTTAATCTATTCAAGTGTAATTTGGAGTTCTTCAGCTGTAACATGTCATACAGTACCTATATGTATTCCTTTTCATCAAAATTTTGTCTCCATTTCTCAGTCATCCATGATTATCTTGATATGTTCTTTAAAGCCTTAATTATATTATTCTCGGTTACTGAGGTCTTGCCACATGTAAATATTTATACTTAATTTTTTCTATTATGGGCGAGTTTCATGTGAAAGGATTATATTTTCTCTGAGTAGGTTATAAATTTAGAAAAATAGGTTGACAATTATAATATACCCATATATTTTCATAAATTTTGACATACATGCCTATAAATATTATTTGCTAAGCACAAGCTAGATTTAAAACTGAAAATGTAAGGCAAGTTGAGTTCAGTACATGAGGACAGCATTTCTTATGAAATCTACTGTTATCTGTCTTATGAACACACTTTCCTCCACTAGCAGATCTAGTCATTTAGTTATCAGTCTTATTCATATAATTATATTTATATATATAAATACATATACAGTGGACCCTCGCTATTCGAACACTCCAAAACTCACCCTTTTATGTAAGTTTATTATTGTAAGTGCTTTTATAAGTGTATTTTTGGGGGTCTGAAATGGACTAATCAAATTTACATCATTCCTTATGGGAATAAATTTGTTTGGTAACAGCACTTGAACGGCATTGAATGAGGGTGAGTTTTGGAGTGTTCGAACAGCAAGGGTCCACTGTACATTATTTACACACAAAAAAAAAAAAAACACAACAAAAAACACAAACAAAACACACACAAATACACACATACATATACAGTATATATATACAGTGGACCCCCGGTTAACGAACACCCCGGAAATCGTACAATTATGTAAGTATAATATTGTAAGTGCTTGTGGAAGTGTATTTTTGGGGGTCTGAAATAGACTAACCTACGTGACATTATTTCTTAAGGAAGTAAATTCGTTCAGTAATGGCACTTGAGCAGGCTTCTGGGATGAAGTTTTTTCGTTAACCTGGGGTCCACTGTACTGTATGTATACATAAACTCCAGATAATTACTAAATGTGGAAAGTTGCTGAAGCTTAAATTTGGTTTACATTTTAACCTAAGACATGTACCAAAGTCTAATAACTAGATCCTTTAAGAATAAAGTTCCCTTGTATATTTTAGTGGCTACTTTGTCCATGTAATAAAAAGAATAGAACTTCCATGTACAGTATCTAAAAGTTATCTTGGGTAAGAAACCAGTATTCTTAAATAACAGCCATGTTAAATAGTTCTTAATGTATATATATTTCCACGAGAACTTATTTTCCAGTATAATCAGTGATCGACATGGAAGAGTGTCCTCGAAGATTACAAATAACAAAGTGAATGTGGGAAACTTCAGCACGTAAACTTGTGACCGGTGACACGAGATACAGCTAGGAAATTGAAAGATAAGTGTTTATTATATTGTATCAAATTTTGTAGATCAGTGTAGTGGCACTTTGTAGGTTGTAGTCAGAATTGAGTGGTTGTAAATATAAACAAATCTTAATCAGATTTTACTTTAAGGTCATTTGTACTTGCTTTGAAAATACATTTAGTTCAGGACTGCCTATGCTTTTTTAATAGGAAAGCAAGTGTGGTAGAATTGTGTTAATGCTCAAGTGGTTAGAACACACAGTGGTACACATGGTAACTCAAGATGCACTCACCATTAACAATGAAACAGTGTTAACAGTGATGGTGCTCTTTAATGGATTGCTATGAAAACTCTTCAAGAGAAAACTAGTTATAAAAGAGTCGAAGCAAAAAAGTGAAAACTCTGGGTAGAGATGGCTAAATACATTATGTGTAATATTGGTATGAGGGTGAACGAGTGTTACTATCATTAATCTAATGAGGGTCTTTACCGATGTTACTAAATGCCCCTAGTTGGAACCATTGTTTTGGGTGGAAATAAATTTTTCTTGTTATTCCTTCATGTAGTACTGCATCATTGCAAGCCTCAATTCAATTTATTGTGTATGAGGTCTTTTAATGTAGCATTCTCCACATAAATTATTTTATATTTTGAAATGCAAACATCAAAAGGTATTGTTATAAACAAGAAGACAAAAAAAAGATGGAGGATATTTGACAGCTGTGTTGTATGTATGTATTAATAGTAAGTGTAATAGTTGAGGTCATATATAAATATATACAAGTACAGTACAAACCTTCAAATCCAGTACCATTTGGACACCGATCAAGTCAATTTTCAGGACTTAACAAGTTTTGACAAACTAAATAAAATTAGGTACTCTATCCATGGCCAAATTTCTTGAATAACCTATGTATGTGATAGTAAAAATTGGGATTAAAGTTATTACAAATGTGATATGGGATTAATGCGAGTTGCTCATAAGTTTCAGTTGTAGGGCTAATATGGTTCCCTGACTGTTGCACCCTTCAACTGAGCAACTAACCAATCTTACACCATTGTTAGTATACATCATAGTGTAGGTTAAGACACTGAAATCGGATGTGTGAGGAACAAGAAGCCAACTTCACAGGAAATAGCACCGTTATATCAGTGTTGTTTATGTTTGTCAATGCTGTTTTTTTAATTGACACCATTACATCTGAAATATGAATATTTATCACATCTCTCTTCACTTTCTCTGTCTTCAAATACAGTTTTATTGCACATTTACATGTATCTTTCTGAATTATCTTTGCAGAGCTGCAGGTAGGTGGCACAGTTAACCACTTTTAATTAAATTACATAAATGTGATGGTAACTTCTGGCAGAATGCTGCCCTCAGTTGAGAACCATACTCATTATACCCAGTGTGAGGATGGGCTTGCACTGTACTGTCAGTCTTTCCTCATGCTGTACATATTGGGCATGCTGCTTCCAGTTAAGCAATTACAGAATACACCCTGCTCCCTGAATTTACTTTACTATTTATGTAATTTAGTCATCATTGGCTATATGTATAAAGATAATTTACATTAAATTACAGTAACCTAACCTACAACAACTAATATTTATTTTTGTAGGTTGCTTAGATGGTTCAGAAATTGACACGCAATTGACACACCTCTGGCATGTTTTGAGGATGGGTTGGTACTGCATAGGGTGGAAACTAAATTCTTTTAAATAAATATGAATCTTGAACAATATGTGACTCGGGCAAGTACAGTTAGGTACCATGTCTTGATATTAGCAAATGGAGGATTGAGCCTTCAATCATTCCTTGTCATTATGCTAAATAAAACACACAAAATATAATAATTACTACTGGTTATTATTATATTTTGTAGTTAGGATCTCACCTAAAGAAACTGGTGATAAAAATGAAAAATCATTTAATTTTTTTTTTAAATAGGATATTGAATACATGAAAAAAATGGTGTTTGAGGATTTCTTTTGGATTTGAATGTTTGTACCTGCATATATGTTCAGTATGTACATAAATAAATAAGCCACAAGGAAGTAGACATTTTAAATTTTTATTTAGCATAATGCTGAAAAAATTTCTTTTAGTTGATAAGTATTGTCTGTCAGCAGTGACTTTAACTTTACAAACACATCCTTCCTTGTGGCATTATCCCATACTTGCCATAGAATCCAGGGCCCCAGGAATTGTAGTATGAACCTAGTCTATGTGTAACCTGTTTAGATGGCCTCAAGGACCACCAGACTCAAGTGCAAAAATGAATATCATTTTAAAACTGAGGCAAACCGTTAAAAATGAACAGATAATGCAAGTGATTTGGATAGGATATATTATTAATAAAGGAAGCAGAGGTTAGATTAGTTCACAAATAATAACTGACTAAGGATGACATTTCTCATTGAGCAATGACAAATGTTCAAATTTGGTCCATGTAAGATATGATGTAGGTTTTCATTTCAAGAAACCTTACAATGTACAGTATTGTCGGGTTAAATTTGATATCATCAGGGTGTAGTACATAAAAGAAAGGTAAAGTATGAAACTAAACAATGCAGAGGATAAAAAAAAATGGCTGCAATAAAGAAGAAAGTCTTATTCATAAAATATGTTTCATAATCACAAGACTATACATTATGAAATATTTATGATCACACATTTAAATGTATTATTGTACTTTACTATAGGAAAATATGGCCTAAAAATATGAAGTCATTTTGTCATCTTATATTTGGAGTAGAGAAGGTAAATGTGCATAGAGTAGGTTTCAGAAGTTGATTTTATTTTACATTATGGCCCCAAGGTTCAAACTTGCATTGTAACAAAGTTTTAGGTTAGGGAATTGCTTGCTGCAAATATTTTTTTATACATGGAACAAAGTATGTGATGAGCCACAACTGATGACACAACCCCCTTTTTATCCAACACTCCCTGTCACCCAGGTGACATGGTCCATAAACTGTGACACCTCTGTCATTTCCAGCTAAAATTCAAAATGATGTGAATAAAACATTTAGGAGTAAAGAGGGAATTAAAAGCATGACTAGTAGTACCACAGTTGCCAATTTCACCATGAAAGGTTAAAGTCTTAGAATCAGAAATCTTACTGTTCTTACTTGTTTATGGTGGATCCCAAATAGTGTTGCACACCTCATTATAATCCATCATCTCACTAAAGTGCATAATAACTTATCCAATTGTATCTCTACCCATTACCCGTGACATGGTCCATCGGCCCCTTCATCCATCATTCAGGTTCATAGTCTCTGCCCATCACTTAGGTGCATAGTGTAGTCCAATCCCCTCCACCCATAACTCAGGTGCTTAGCAACATGGTTCATAATCCCTTCCATCACCCATAGCCACCCATCCATTAACCCAAGTGCATTAGGACATAGTCCCCTCCACACAGATACATAGTAATGTAATCGCATAGTCCCCTGGTGCAATTGGTAGCATGTATAAATGGAAGACTACTGGTCACACATTTAATTCCAGCATTGTGAATTTGTTTGTAAATTATGATTTCCCAGGGTGTTGGAATATTCATAATTATATACTGACTTTAATAACATGATGCAAAATAAAAAAAAATAAGGCCTTTATGATCATAATAAAGTTTTTACTAGCCCTGCTGTTTCCTCTCATCTGCATATAATATACATATTCAAATATGTATATAAAATTTTTGTATTACCTGTGGACTTCATATACCATTGCTTATTTGGTTGTGTACAAAATAATTAATAACTGTTATTGTTTTGGTTTATCTGGTGTCAAAACTTGGCAGTTTATTGGTACTACTCATAGTAGAATCATATAGTGTAGATGAAAATCAGTCTGATACTTTCAAAAATATTCAAGAGTATTGTTTGCAATAGGCGAATAAAAAATGAAAAAAGCCTTTTATTTAATGACATTTTTGCCTGTTGTGGGGCATTTTTTAACATTATTACATAAAAGGCTTTATGTCTTATTTTTCATTTGTTGACTTTTGCCATTTACTACTAATATTGCAAGAGTGAAACGCTTCTGATGTTTAAATGTCTTAGATGATGGAAAAAATCAGATTTTTTGTTTAAAGAATTTATGGTAAAACCACACAATATAAGTGATAAACATTTATCAAGTGGGAAGGAATCACTGCCTATATGAGGTGCTCATTGGCAGAGGTGCTCACTCAAGAATCTTAAAGTGTACTCCTATTGTAAAATAATAATAAAAAATGAGGATACAAAAAAAAAAATATATCATTCCATTGGACATTAACAGCAAACACACTGTATAAAGCTCAATGTGTAATTTACATAAATATGTTTCTGAACTGTTTTATAATTAAATACATTAGAAAATAAACATTGCTGTATTTATTCTTGTTATTTAATCCTAAACACAAATATACTGTTAAAAATTACATCATAGTATATAAATGGGGAAGCACTAACCTTGTAAAGGGGTCACACAAGAAATAAGAGGTAGAGGAAGGGAAGGTTAGCTACAATTCCTTAAATCAAAAGAGTCCTACACCATCAAGGCACTGACTGTCCTTGAAGGGTTAAAAACAGGATACTGGTCAATATTTGCTGTCACTAGAAAAACAACCTGTGCATGGATAAAAACTGAGTACTGTATTTGGAACTCATCTTCCAAATAGCAAATCAGTTTTCCAATGTGTTACACTACAGATTCAATGCCTCCCCAACAATATAATGATGTAACAATAGTAAATAACATTATATTAACAATGTACTCCACTGAATACTATGAAAGTAGTTAACAAGCAGGAAAATAATCAACCACATTGTAAATGAAACTGAAATACAATACTGTACTAGGAATGCGAAATACATACAACAGAGCGAGCCTTTTTATTAGACAATGTTTTATCCTAAATATTAGGCCCTATTTAAGGAGAATGTTTAATAAAAGACACTGCTACACATTTCACATTCCTAGTTCATCTGCTAGTTGGCAGCTGTTACAAAGTACAGTGGTACCTCTACTTACGAGCAGCTCAAAACTCGAACAATTATGTAAGTGTACAGTGGTCCCTCGGTTTTCGCCGAAAATTCGTTCCAGAATGCTGCTCAAGTGCCATTACCAAACGAATTTACTTCCTTAAGAAATAATGTTACGTAGGTTGGTCTATTTCAGACCCCCAAAAATACACTTACAACAGCACTTACGAAAATACACTTACATAAATGTTCGAGTTTGGAGATGCACGAAAACCGAGGGACCACTGTATTTTTGTAGGTGCTTTTGTAAGTGTATTTTTGGGGGTATGAAATGGATTAACCTAATTTTCATTATTTCTTATGGGAAAAAATTCCTTCGGTATCGGCACTTGAATAGCCGACTGGAATGAATTTTGCTCATAAGTAGAGGTACCACTGTACTGTACAAAAGAAGAATTATATATATGATTGATATTCAATTAAAAATATATCCTTATTCAATCAACAATTTATCATACTCATTCATACAGTATGATGTATGTATAATTACATATAATAAATGTAATTAAGCACACAAATGAAAAATTGTCATTTCAATTACAATAAAAAGTAAAAATATCCATAGTTCTTCAAATGTTAATACATACTGTAGGTTAATACATACTGTATCACAATGGTACAACATATGTACTTAACGTGACAGTGCTGTGTGGCCTATACAAGTTTCGTACATTTTTTTAATAATACGAACAACTTAAAATACTTTATCACAATTGGCCCCAGAATTTTATACAAAATTTATTGGAAGTTGTATAAATTCTAATATACAACACAAACATTAAATTTCTATTTTATAAATTAACCCATGCACACACATCAGCACCAAAATACACAACACTGCAGATGCTGCTGACATTAATATAAAACAAGCTGTATTTATGCTTATAAAGTTGGTCTGCTCATATTAAACATGGCAAGTGCTATTAAAGCTGGCCATAAAATATGACCTCTCATCCAAAAAACACACATCTATATAAAGTAAGATACATATCACTTGTTTTTTGGTCTGTGCACTCTCTGCTCAGCTGTGTGGAGTACGGAGGAGCAAATGTTTGCTAAAGCTGTTTCAGTACTAGTTTGTCTAAAATATATTACATTTGATGAATATGCATGCAATAAAACAATTATTTTACATGACATGCATACCTTGCATATTACCATGTCTACCTACTTCTATGATAGAGAAAGTAAAAATAAGCTATGTTCATAGTCTTTGGACTTACTCGCAAATAAAATCTATTCTTAAAACTACAACTCTCATGAAAAAGGAAACTTATAAAAGACTAGTTCAAAAATGTACTTCACTAGTACACGTAACTGCTGAAGTCTTTCGCTTGGTAAGATTACTGAACCAAGCCACTAGTTTGTGTTGTATTCCTGTTGGACTGACTTGGGTATACTGAAACAAAAGGAAGAGAATTAATAGTAGGTAAGTGTAAGATAACTACTAGCAGGTTCTTCCTTATACATATTTATACAGCCAACATCTGGAAGGTTTTGACAAAAGAAAAATTATTATCTGTTTACACCTTTTCTGAAAAAAATAATCAAAATTTAGGAAAAAAAGAAGAAAAAAGCATAAAACAGCATATCATACAAAGGTGTTAAAACTAATATGGTACTGTACATGTAATGGGACTTGCAGACTGCAGCTTAATTCCTGAACCAGGTAAAAAGCTTCAATTATTAACTTCAAATAAGAAGTCTACATGAAATCTTGTTACATGTTCTGCCTGCACTGTTTTATGCCAGGTTCATATTTACATTATTAATAGTTGCTTATATTACTAACAAATGGTTCTAGGCAGAAGTGTACAATAAGACAAAAGTACAGTAGTATAATAACATGGTAAGCCTTACCTTTTTCTTTTAGTCCTAGTCCAAAGTTCCGATAACATTTGACCATAAGAACAATCAAGAGTATGTGTACCATAATACTTCCTGCACTGGCTGCATACCGGCATTCAGCAATTAAGCTTGATCCATGGTTCAGTGCAGTCTGAGTTTAAAAAAAAAAAAAATAAGATTTCAAAATGATAAGGCAAATTAAAAATGCTAGTTCTTCCAGTATACCAGCTATTATAAATATAGTGGTCCCTGGAGTTATGATATTAATCTGTTCCAGAAGATGTATCATACCTCTAAACTACTGTAACTCAAACCACAAAATACGTACATGGTTTTATGGTAATTCATTCTAAAACCCCAAAAGTGCAACTCTTACTGTACCTTGAACTCAGATATAATTTGCAGGCACTGTATCTCCCTTCATCTGCTGCTGTCTTATCCACAATAACAAGTCTTTCCATCTCTATGCTAATTTCTCTGACCTTTTTCATTAGCCTAGATTCATCAGCCACTTTCATATCCTTTATATCTTTTTTGCTTGATAACAGTAAGGATGGTTGATTGTGGAAAGCCATACTTATCCACCAATACAATAATTCTAACTCCTGCACTTTAGGGGTCATGATGACTTGGTAACACAAAAAGATGGCATAATTAAATCACATGATTGTAATGTAAACCCATGTACACGAGCAAAGAAATAAAATTGTATTTGTATATTAAAAACCCATAAAGCAGACCAGGGGGTTTAGGGGTGCCTTTCCCGTCCTCAGGAAAATCGTCAAATATCAAACATTTCTTATCTTAAATTTTTCATAGCAGCTCAAAACTAAATTTCTTATGAGGGCAAATTGTAACTCAAAATTATCATAACCCCAGTCCATCGTAACTCAAGAGACAATTGTATGTATGAATAACTTATAGTAGCTTATGCCTTGTTGCCTATGACTTACTATCTCCATAACTTTCAGTACATACTTCATTCCTAATTCCATCCACCTTTGCTACTTCCCTCTTTCAAAGTTTTTACTGCATCACTAGCTCCTGACTCTTCATTCATTCTGCTGTATAACCCCTGTGGTTTAGCGCTTCTATTTGATTATAATAATAATTCATTCATTCTAATAGATTTTATTACTCCCCATTTCATTACTGTCAATTTTATACACATTTCTTAATGTTTTTTTGGGATTATTCCTTCACAGCCTAGTCATGAATAAAAAGTATTAAGAAATACACTGATAAGTGAAGGTAAGTGTATAGCGACTGAAGATTTCCCTGCCATCTTACATTTACAAAATTTCTACTTAACATTGTATCAACATTCAGTAATTTGCTCAAACATTTTCTCCATCCTTTTACTACCTCTACCTTCTCACTCAGCATCTCACTCTTTTTAATGTTACAGACACCACAGAAGAAGCATTGTGTCAACTCTCCAATCTAATTATCTATCTAGCCATCTATTTCCAAGCACACTAAACAATTATAAACACTTACCTGTATTATGGCAAGTAAAGCAAATGCTATATGACAAGGGCTCAACATCATTGCAACAGAGAAGAAGTAGCCACTCTCCAGCCGTAACTATGGAAAAAAAATTATTGGACCAATAAGAGGAAATTAAAAAGTAAAAGACAAAGTTGTATTTTTCCAAAGCAAAACTATCTTGTAGTTTATATTCCAAAGCAAATCTATCTTGTACTTTATAAAGTAAATATATGTAATAAAAGATATTTTTCATTCAGATGTGTTCAATCCATTCAAGAATTTATTCTTAAAAATGCACAAGTGTAACTTACACACTTACTAAAATATTGTCGAATGTTTAATTAATTTCATTAATCATCCACAAGTGTAACTTTACAACTTTACTAAGAAATTAACTTGTGTGTTAATCCCTTTCTAACTAGCCTAAAAAAAAGTTACATTATCCTTGGATATATGTATCAATTAATACATTATTAATTTTATAATTAATGCTAATAATACTTTTAATTAATTTCTTTGTTTCACCTTTGTAATTCATTTTTAGTGCAGATTGCTGCTATAATTTTTTGAACAATATTGGCGTTATGTACACACACATCCCTTTTTTTCACATACTTTCCACTTCACTTACCTCATTCCTGCTATGTGGCACTTCATGATCCCTTTGAGTTTAGCACTTTCTTGCAAATTTAATTATGATACAGTACCGTATTTGTTTTCGTGTCTGTATAAAAAATTTATACACTTGCACATTATAATTAACTTTAAGCATCAGTACTGTCTCATTATTTTCAGTATTTGTAAAGAAACATTTATTTTATTATGGCATATCCTTATGCTCA
Source organism: Cherax destructor (assembly GCA_009830355.1). NCBI lineage: Eukaryota > Metazoa > Arthropoda > Malacostraca > Decapoda > Parastacidae > Cherax > Cherax destructor. Next base: position 6,077 of record WNWK01014372.1, on the reverse strand, counting down.
TGCTACACTTGTATATTGCTGCTAATGAGGCTATACTAAAACTAATTTATGATAATTAAGTGCTAGCTATAAGCTACCAAAACTCTATCAAAACAAAAGCTAACATTTGATAAATAGGAGGCCAAAGACAACCATAGTTGCAACTAGCAAATGTTTAACAGGATAATTACAAACAACTCTTGAGGCACCAGTCCCATGATCTGACCACTACATCCAAGTCAAAACATAATTGTCCTGCTGTGTACGTTTCTCTTTGTCTTATATATACAGTGGTACCCCGACTTACGATATTTTTTCATTCCAGAATGCTGTTCAAGTGCCATTACCAAACGAATTTATCTCCATAAGAAATGATGTAAAATAGACTAGTCCTTTTAGACCCCCAAAATTACACTTACAAAAGCATTTAAAAAAATCAACTTACATAAAAGGGTGTGTTTGGGGACCATCGTAAGTCGGGGTACCACTGTATCTATATATTTATCACGTAGTATATAATGTACTTGTGTATACTGTACCTCATACTGTACAGAAATTTTTCAATAATGTCAACATAAAATATTTGCAATAATTTTTCTTTTCTGTGCTATTTTGTGCATTGAACAACAAAGGTATAGTATGTGCAACATTTAGATAATGCATGGTGACCTACAATGTAATACAGTGCATGAATAAGCATTTGCTGTACTAAGATATCCACAGAATAAAGAACAAGAACTCACCGCCAGGTATGCAATGACTCCCCACGCTGTTAACATTGGAAAACCTATACTGAGGGTTAGCACCTCCTCGAGCTGAAGCTGTGTAATACCATGGTGAAGTGCCATGATGACTACGCTACCCTGGGGAAAAAATCATCATAATGAGAAAATTTCTACAGTAAAATCTCTAACATTCTATATAAATTTCTGTTTTGAAAGCAATATGCACTATGCATAATAAAATTTACATTTGCAAAGTTTATAATATAATAATAATAATAATACATACTACAGTGGACCCCCGAGTTACGATCATAATTAATTCCAGAAGGCTGCTCCAGTGCCATTACCGAACGAATTTTCTCCCTTAAGAAATAATGTCAAGTAGGTTAGTCCATTTCAGACCCCCAAAAATACACATACAAAAGCACTTACAATATTACACTTACATAATTGTATGATTTCAGAGGTGAACGTAACTCGGGGGTCCACTGTAACTTTATTTACTACAAGTACAAGGTATACAGGTCTAGTTGACATCAATGACATACTACTATATAGAAAGCTGCTTGTTATGCAGAGCATTTCGGGCAAATTAGATCAGTTTTGTCCCAGGATGTGGCCCACACCAGTCGACTAACACCCAGGTACCCATTTTACTGATGGGTGAACATAGACAACTGGTGTAAGGAAACACGTCCAATGTTTCCACCCCCTTCGCCGGGAATCGAACCCGGACCATCACTGTGTGAAGCAAGAGCTTTTGCCACCAGGCCACAGGGCACTGTATACAAAGATTATACTAATTTGTTTTAAAAAGATTAAGCAAAAAAATTTGTTTAATAACTAAAACTAGGATTAGTATATGATAAGAGTACAATACCATGACAGGAAAAAAAAACACTAAAGCTAATGAAAGCTGAATCTTAAACTAAATACAGTGGACCCCCGGATTTCATACTGCTCCCAACTCAAACAATTATGTAAGTGTATTTTTTAAAGTGTTTTTGTAAGTGTATTTTTGGGGGTCTGAAACTGACTAATCTAATTTACATTCGTCCTTATGGGAACAAATTCAAACAAACAAACAAACAAACAAATTTTATTTCATTGCAGATTACATGGGTATCGGAAGTTACAATGTAAATTGAGTGCAAGGAGAGCCACTGACATGCCATGGCATTAGGGGCAGCTTATTCTAGTCCTTAAAAACTATGTACTTAATATTAGAGAAATTTATTGAGTTTATTCTAGTTAAAAATTATTTTCAAAATTACAATATGATGAAATTTTACTGTTTAAATTATTATATAATGATATTAGATCTTAGATTGTTACAGGTGTTAAGATTCTTGAATGATAATATGGAATTGAGATTATCTTAAGGAAAATAACATTGAGCATTTTTGACATTAACTTATAATATGAGTAGGGGGTAACATAATAATAAAAATATTATTAAAAATTGAGATTATCGTATAGGAAAGTAACAATGAGCATTTTTCAAAGTAGTTTATAGTATGATCATTTAGGTTTGGGTGAGTAGGTGGTTTTGAGTTGAGTCTTAAATTGATTTTCAGACAAGATTATCTTAATATTTACTTGTAATGAATTCCAGATTCTGGGGCCCTTTATGTGCATAGAATTTTTACATAGGTTGATATGAACACGGGGTATATCAAAAAGTGATCTGTGTCGTGTGTTGTGGTCATGGGTCTTATTAAAGTTGGTGAGGAGAGTTTTGAGCAGAGGGTTTATATTAGAGTGTAAAGTTTTATATATGTAGTAGGCACAAGAGTAAGTATGAATGTTCTTTACGGTGAGTAGTTTGAGACTTTTGAATATTGGTGGAGTATGCTGTCTAGAGTGGGAATTTGTTATCATTCTGACTGCGGCCTTTTGTTGTGTTATGAGTGGTCTTTACAACAAGCGCAATTTAATTTAGCCTAACCCAACTAAATATATTTTAGATACGTTAACATTAATTTAATAATAAACAAACACAATGAAATATATTTTTTTCGTTGTGTTCAGAATGATTTTGGCGAAATTATTGCATACACAAATTTTCACTTGTCTAATATGGCAAGGTGAGCGTTGCTATTTAAGCCAAAATCGCAAGTTTTACCAATAAAACTCCCGTCCCCCCGATTTAACGTTGTTGATCCCCATGCACAGATTCCATAGGTGAGATACGGGTAGATAAGTGAATGATATAGTGCAAGGAGAGCTGATTGAGGTACATAATAGCGTATCTTTGATAATATGCCTACTGTCTTCGAGATTTTCTTGGAAATTTGTTGTATATGTGTTTGGAATTTAAGGCTACTGTCAAGGTGGATTCCTAGGAATTTTCCCTCTGTGAGTCTTGTGATGGGTGTACCATTAAGTGTTATGTTAAGTGGAACATTTGTGGCTTTGCTTCCAAACTGTATGAAGTAGGTCTTGTCAGTATTGAGAGTAAGCTTGTTAGTCGTCATCCATGTTGATATTTTCTGTAATTCGGCATTAACAGTGTTGGCCAGTATAACTGGATTTGGGTGAGAGAAGACATATGTTGTGTCATCTGCAAATAAAATGGGTTTGAGTAGTTGTGATGCATTCGGTAGGTCATTTATGTAAATGAGGAATAGGAGTGGCCCCAGGACACTTCCTTGAGGACTCCGACTGTAATTGGTTGTGTGGAAGAGTTCGCTCCATTTGTGTACACGTATTGGCTTCTGTTGGTGAGGTATGATTTTAGGTAGTTGAGTGGGTGCCCCTTATACCATAGTGTGCTAATTTTGTGAGCAGTAAATCATGGTCGACTGTATCAAAAGCTTTGGGGAGATCAATGAAGATTCCCAGTGGGACTTCTTTTTTCTCAAGTGCTGTATATATTAACTCCAACATGTGCGTAATAGCATCGTTTGTGCTCTTGTTTGTCCTGAATCCAAATTGACAGGGGTTGAGTACATTGTGTGAGACGAGGTAGGAATAGATTTGTCTATGAATTAATTTTTCGAAGATTTTAGAAAGCAATGGTAAATTAGAAATTGGTCTATAATTATTCAGGTCTGTTTGATCACCTCCTTTGTGGATCGGGGTGACCCTAGCTATTTTGAGAATTGATGGAAAGGTAGAGGCTTCAATGGATTTATTGAATAGTGTTGCTATAATTGGTGACAGGACCTGTGAAGCTTTTTTGTACATAAAAGTTGGTAGGCTGTTTATGTCTCCTGCCTTGTTTTTAAGGGTGTTGATTATGAGCAAGACTTCAATTGGGTTGGTAGGAGCTAGGAATAGCGTATTAGGGTAGGTGTTTGTGAGGTAGTCTGTTGGACGGGTGTTTGAGCTTGGGATTTTACTCGCTAGATTCTTTCCTATGGTGGAGAAGAAAACATTAAGTCTGTTTGCTGTCTCAGTAGGTGAGAGTAGGGGTTCATCTGCTCTTGATAATTTGATGGTGTTGTTTTTCGCTATCTTATTATTTCCTAGAATTGCAGATAGGGTCTTCCAGGTCTTTTTCATATCACCTTTTATGTTCTGGAGTCTGTTCTCATAATACAATTTTTTGATCTCCTTATCAGGCTGGTAAGGGTTGATGAGTAGCGTTTGGATTGTTCTCTGGTTATTAGACCCCTTCTGTATTGTTTTTCATATTGGTGCCTTTTGTTAATGGATTTAAGGATGCTGGGTGTTAGCCAGGGATTGTTAAGTCTCTTAGCTGTGATCTGTTTAGTTTTTTAGGGCAATGTTTGTTATAGAGGTGGTGGGTTTTGTTAAGGAAATTCTTGATGCATTCATTAGTATCTGTATATGTTTCTAACTCATTATGCCAGTCAATGTTAATCATAGCTGTTATAAAGTTATTTACAGCTGACTCATTATGTAGTCTGAAGGTAACTTTTGTAATATCTAGGGGCAATTTACCAAGATTAGTTATGAGAAAGGTCGGATAGTGGTCTGTGGTGTTGTCTGTGATGATGCCTGATTTTAGAGGGCTATAGTATTAGTCCAGATGTGGTCTAGTAATGAGGTACTAGTCTCGGAGATTCTTGTAGGTTTTGATATTGTTGGTAGTAACAAGCAGTTGCTCATAGTGTTTGTGAATTCTGTTACTTGTGGGTCCTGGTCATGTAGGAGATTTATATTGAAGTCTCCTGTGAGCAGAAAATGGTCTTTGTTCATGTGTGCATCAGTTATTAGGTTACCTAGTTTTTCACTAAAATGGTGAATGTTTGACTGTGGTAATCTGTAGATGTTTATCACTGTGAGGGGTTTTTGCAGGTCTTTTGATTTAAATTTAGCTATAATATATTCTCCATGCTCATCCCTTATGCAAGAGTTATTGATACATTCAAGTTGATCTGAGTAATATATAGCTATTCCACCCCCGCTGATCTGTCCTACAATTGTGAATGGCTGTGTAACCTGGGATGGCATAGACATCTGTAGTATCAGGCTTCAGCCAGGTCTCAGTGAGTGTGATGATTGACATATTGGTCTGGAGGGATTGGAGTAGTGCTGTGAGGTCATCATAATGTTTGCTCAAAGATCTAACATTGTAATTGAAGATAGTTATGTTATTGTTGGCTCTGAGTAATGTCTTTGCTTGATCTACTGTGTAATAGTTACAGTTGCTGTTGGAATCATGTAAGTCATTTAATAATAGGTTGATATCAGGATCAATTCCTGTAATCATAAGATTTGATGTGATGTGATAACGGCACTCGAACAGCCTTCTGGAAAGAATTATATTGATGAAATCCGGGGGTCCACCGTAGTATTGCAAAATACAACAATGATGTAAATTTATTATATTTTTATAACATTACTTTCAAGTAATTTACCTAAATATCACCAGTATTATTAAATACATATTCAATGGCCAAAGACCTTTGGAATATTTCAATATTGGAAAAATATTATAGCACTTATGTAATTTTTTTTATACATTCCAGCCGTCTTCCACCGAGGAAGGGTGATCCAAAAGCGAAAAACTCTAAAGCTTTTCTTCTTTTTACATTCAGCAATAGTATATATGTAAAGGAGAAGGGAGACGGCCGACTTGTTGAAAAAAAAAAATTAATACTAAACTAATATGTACACTATATGGTTTATGTATATGTATAAAAAATTGGCAGATAAAACCCATAATGTGTTTTCCACAAGAATTCTTGCATTAACTTACCACTATCTGAGTGTCAAAGAGAATGAGGGTAATGGCAGTGAAGAGGGATCTACACATAGTTTGGATAGTGCTATCTGCACCCACAGTTCTGAAGATGAGGTTCTCAGACTGCCAATAACTGTAACCGAGGACCAGTCCAACTCCTCCCATACTAGTACCAAAAACTAGAGTGAATACAAGACGAACCTGTAGGTCAGAAGAAA
>WNWK01014371.1:0-51526 GCA_009830355.1 Cherax destructor | reverse complement strand
TTTACGTATGTGTTCCTGTGAGATAGAAAGATAGATCAGACAGACAGACAGATATAGAGGGGCCAATGGGATCCAGCTGGCAAGCCAGTTGGGAACGGGGGCCGGTGGCCACCTGCCCACATCACTTTCCATTTAAAAAGGGGGAGGAAAAACTGACATCAGTAAACCCCTTGGTGTTTGCCGTTGTTTGCTGTAGCGGGGCCTTTAATGGGTTCCCCAAAGTGCAATGGCCCCAGTTTTTTAATTTTGGCACACATTGGGGTTTTAAAGCCCCATTTATGCCCCCAGGCTCTCGGAATCTTGCAAAATTTTGGGAGGAAAAAAAAAACTAAATATACTTTGGGGGGCAAAAAGCGGTAAACGTACGGATATGATCTTTTGGACCTTTTGGGAAAGGGGAGAGATGCAAAAAAAAGGAAGCAAATTTAAGAGCACTTTGACCACAAACCTTGGCAATCTTGGAAAAAAAAAGCAAATACAGGGCCCCCAAAAAATCGGAACCCCCAACCCCCCTTTTTGTAAGTTTATTTTTGTGCTTTTATGGTTATTTTGGGGGTCAAAAACGCAATCTTTTCAACATTCCTTAGGGAATAAATTCGTTTGTAAAGATTGAAGAGCTTTGGGAATGAAGAATGTTGACCCCCATGTATGAAAAATTAAAAAAAAAAAAAAAAATAAGGAAATTAATATTTTTGGAGAAGTCCAAGTTTTAAAAATCATACAGTGCCGGGGAAGGGGTGAACATTAACAACGGCAAAAAACACCCTTTTAAAAAGGGAACCATTCAACAAAAATATGAATAGTACAGTGGAATCTCATATATTGGGGTTTACATTCTGAAATAGTGAAATGGAAAGTGCAGAACATAAGGAAAATAAGGTTACAGTAATATTACCTGGAAAAATAAAAAAGTTTTTAAATTTTTAAAAAAATAAAAAAAAATTTAATTTATATAACAGTTGATATTGCATGTTGATCTGGATATTGGAGAGGGTTGATGTTGCTCTACCAAACCTTGTTGGATGGAGTGAGGTTTATAATATGTCAAATCAAAGGTATGAGATGTTGACAAGTTGATGGACATGTGCAACATCTGGGATCTTCACTGAGAATCATAGCTGGATGACCCCGGTAAAACAGACAGGTGCTACCTAAAGCCATTTAATCTAAAAAATGAAAAAATGAAACTTTTATTGTAATATCCTTATTATCAAGCAGGTTATTTCCCTTTGTTCTTGTTACAAACTGTTATTTCTAAACTCCATAATATCACAATCTTGATAATTTACAATACCTAATTCTGTTCCCAATTCTTTTTTTTCCCCCCATAAATACCCATACCTCTAACCTGGTATTTCTAATTTAACCCTTTCAGGGTTATTGACGTACTATCGGCTTACGCCTGGGGTTATTGGTACTAGTACGCCTAAATTCTAGCCCCCCAAATACAAAACAGGCTGTTGGGCCCCAGATGTGATAGAATGGGGTCTGTCGGTCAGTGTGCGAGTAAAAAAATTCCTGCACCACACGGGCATAATGAGAAAAAAAAACTCTGACCGTGTTTTGGTTTAAACAGCGACTTTGCAGTCTATTTTCGTATGGTATTTATTAATGTATTCTCGTTTTCTTGGTCTCATCTGATGAATGGAAGAATATTACAGAAATAGAGATTATTTTGATTGGTTTGACAAAGACAAGTACCTTGAAATTGAGCTCAAAGAAAGCGAAAATGTTGGATTTTGACGATGTTAAAGAGTAAATAAATCACACCATGCACCCAATACACATCAACTGGCGAGTCTAATATTCATGCACAAGTGCTCTAATATTATTTATACCATTTATACAATGATGCAGTTGTATACATAACAGTAAATCTTCTATTTTTTTGTGAGAATAAAAATTCAAAATGAAAAGCAAAAGTAATGTAAGAGGGGCCTGGAAACGTGACTAATGAACAGAAGACGTTATTTTGTGCCAGGAATGTCTGCCTTGTTTATTCTGGACCCTATTTTGAAATTGGCATCGTTTGAAATTTTTGTGAAATTGGCCAAATTGCCATTTTCTGACCACTATTTTGGGTAGTTGTAATAGGTAAATAGGCGGTTTCTTGTACTCAATCGATAGAAGAAATGGAGTTCTAGCGAAATAGCTATAATTTTAGTTGCCTGAAACATTGGAATTTGCCGAAAATAGGGCTCAAAGTGGGCGAAATCGCTGATGCGTAAGTGTCATGGCTGCCGCTAACTTCGCGAAAGCATAATTCCGTTAGTTTTCCGGTAAATTTCATAATTTTTGTGGCTTATGATCGGAAAAAGATTCTCCTATCATTTCATAAGAAAAAAAAATTTTTTAAATTCTTGGACCCTGAGAACGGTTTCGGAGACCCCCTTGGACCCTGAATAGGTTAAAGCCTGATACACTACAGCACAGGCTCCCACCTACTGAACTAGATAATGCTGATACCCTATGCTATATAAATACACCCAATCTCTTTCACGCATGTTATTCCTCCCATAAAAGTACTCCCAGATGTCAATAAATGGTAGTGCAATGTCCTTCCAGTGCTTGTTCAGCCAGTAGTTATCCAGTGCTTGTTCAGCCAGTAGTTGTCATGTGCTTGTTCAGCCAGTAGTTGTCCAGGGGCTTGTTCAGCCAGTAGTTGTCCAGCGCTTGTTCAGCCAGTAGTTGTCATGTGCTTATCCAGCCAGTAGTTGTCATGTGCTTGTTCAGCCAGTAGTTGTCCAGTGCTTGTTCAGCCCGTAGTTGTCCAGTGCTTGTTTAGCCAGTAGTTGTCCAGTGCTTGTTCAGCCAGTAGTTGTCCAGTGCTTATCCAGCCATTAGTTGTCATGTGCTTGTTCAGCCAGTAGTTGTCCAATTTCTTGTTCAGCCAGTAGTTGTCCCGTGCTTATCCAGCCATTAGTTGTCATGTGCTTGTTCAGCCAGTAGTTGTCCAGCGCTTGTTCAGCCAGTAATTGTCCAGTGCTTATTCCCCGTAGTTTCCAGTGCCCATTCAGCCAGTAGTTGTCCAGCTCTGGATAATCATTTTATCCCAAAATCCCTCCATGGGAAACTGCTACATATGACAGGGATCCCTCACTTCTTCCCAAAATGTCTACCACTGTCCTATACATGATAAGCAGTGCCTCTCTCCAACGTTCCCAACATTCCCTACAGTGCTGAGGCAAATAATGGGGGGTTTTTCCCATTACCATTATGTTTTCTAGTCATATTACAATATATTTTCCCTTCTGGCCCTAGGAAAACACACCCTTTGCCTCCTCCTCTTCTCCTTGATACAAAAAGCCCTGTCTATAAATTTAATTTACAAATTCTCACAAACAACACTCTTATCTTTACAAGAGGCCTTGTTCTCACTCTCAATGATTGAACTATATTCATCCAGCAACATAGCAAAGGAATTTGTAGTCTCTACAGAACTTTCTTGAACCTTCTTCATTTTCAGATTTAATCCTTTCTAGCTCTTCAGTTTCCAGTGGATGAAACTGGAAACTGGTACGTACTAGAATGTATCTTTTACTCTTTTTCTAGAAATTCTCTCTCACTCCTAGCTTCCTCTAGCTCTACTTTCACCTGAAGGTAAAGTTACTCAGAGCTCAAAAGCCACTCCTAACACTTCAGCGACCCAAGCACAGAAAATAGGTTAAACAAGTCTTCAATATAAAGAGATCAATTCTACTATACAGCATAACAGACTGGTCATTTTCCTGTGCAATTAAGACATAGGTACAATATTTCAATTGTAATTGAAAATGTGATCCCTGGACATGTGCTATATGATATTCTAGTGAACTATCATGCATAACCACACAACACAAATACTAAAGTATCATGGTAGGTGCAAGAAGAAAGAGAAATGACTGGTAGAATGGGGTAAAGATGATAGGAATAAAGACTGAAATCAGCTTATAGAATTCACTAATGTTAGTGTAATAACAATTTATTCATGTGCCTTGTACAGTAATAAGTGGTAGCCAGAAAAATAGGATGCAGGGTGAAACTGAAGCATTTACACCAGAATAATAATCATATATATATAGATAGATAACTATGACAATGATTCTAATGTGGAGGAAAAGGATAAAACATCTGTCTTACCTCCCTCAACTTCATGAAATATATGAGCACCAGTCTATGTGGCGTGTCATATAAATGAACCTCCCATTAATTTAGTTATGAATCAAATTTGTCATTCTTTATATTTCACTTTGTCATTTTTAACCTTTTTGTAAATATAATCTCCAGAAATTCTACATAATTACATTAATACCACTACTGCACTGTACTTGATTCACTAAGCTTACCAATTCCACCTCTAAGGTCAAGCATGGGGTGTGCTTCTTTGAGACTTCACCTTTAAACTTCGGACTGATGCTTGAGTTGTTTTGAGGGAATTCAAGGTTTTTGAGAATAAATCTGTAAATATTAAAAGTAAATACTCTATATTAACATAGTATAATAATAATAATAATAATAATAATAATAATAATAATAATAATAATAATAATAATAATAATAATAATAATAATATTTTATTGTGACATGATATGAGGCAATAATGTGTTATAAAATGTATAAAGTTATCTCAATATTCTTTTGACTTGCATATTGGTGACAAATTAACCAGACAACAGCTAGCTGCCTGAAATATATTTACTTACAAATATAAATTCAGCAATGTAAAAGTACAGTAGGACCCCGTAACTGCGGGGATACGTTCAAGGACCTGCCGTGGATACCGAAACCGCAGATAGTATCAAACCCTTTATATAAGTCCTATACATACCTATTACAAAGTTTAATTGATAAATTACACACATTAAGTGGAGAATTATCCCTTTTCACAGATAGGAAACACTTCACGGCTTGTCTTAGGCTTGAAGAACTGCCAGCTTCTCTACTATTGCGCTTTGGGGCCATGTCAGTAATTGACATTGTTAGGGATGTTCGCTTAAATTATCTTATTTCAAAGCATTGACCTGCAATGTAAACTCTGGAGGTAAGGTCATGGTAATTGAAAGTTAGTTTGGCTACATTGCTTGAGCACAGTTGCTGCCTGCAAACAGGAAGGACAAACATAAGTTTCAACTTTGGTGATAGAGAGGCAATGTAGCTCAAGATAAATAACAAAAGGCACAATACCGTGACTGGAACAATACACACACAACACGCACATATAAAGAGAGGAGCTTACGACGACGTTTGCCCGACTTGGACCATTTACAAAGTCACACTAACACACAAAGACGGGGGAAGTGGTACTTATAGGCAGGCAGACAGGGGAGGGTACCAGAGACTGGGGTAATAATGGAGTAAGTAGTGGAAGTGGTAGTAGTAATAGTAGTAGTGGAGACAGTCATGTTCAGAGAGCACTGCAATGAGGCTAGCGGCCCGCAAGGTGGGCGAGAACACAGAGGGAGGAAGGCGAAAAAAAAGGACAAATACCAGGCAAAAGAAAAGAAGAAAAGGAAAACCCTAGGAGAAAAAGAAGAAGAGGGGAAGAGATGAAAGGGAGGATCAGGTTGGTCACGTGAGCTTACCTGATTCCTCCTCTCATCTCTTCCCTCTCTTCTTTCTCATATGGGTTTTCCTTTCTTCTTTCTTTTGCCTGGTATTTGTCCTTTTTTAGCGCTCCTCCCTCTGTGTTCCTCGTCCCCACCCTTGGGGCGCTACCTCATTGCTGCCTGAATGACTGTCTCCACTCTACTATTACTACTACTACCACTTCCACTACTTACAAAAAGAAACATCACTCTATTGTAACAGATCTGCTGCTGTTACTTGAAATCACCTCTTACACTACCAAGTGCACATCATAAAAGCATCTCTTACTGTTGACTTACAGAAACTCTTTCAACAAGAGCACTAACTGAACAACCGTGTTTCAGCTAATTATGATGGCAGATAAACCAGAAAATTACTCACAGAAATCGTAATAACACGATTGCAAACAAACCATACCACAGGCAGGGACAGAACCCGTGATCAGAGAGTCATAAAACTCCAGACCGACATGCTAGCCACTGGGCCAGCTGGCTACAACAAGATTCGTCCAACTAGGTATATTTATACACCATAGTAAGATTAGCATAGGCACCACTGTGACCACAAATGCAAGTTTTTACAGACGAAATGCCAGGTACCATACACCTTTAGTTGTCACTCCTGAATCTACAGACACCATCAGAGGCCCTAGAAGATGGCCACCTGATGTCCAACCAGAGAGTCACCTGACATTCCCTAAGATGGTTCAATTTCCTTCAAATAGATTTGACATAATCAACTATGGAAGGAACACTAGAGGATTGGATAGTGATTCTTTTCCCTTTGTCTAGCAGCTAAATTTCAGAAAAAGGTGAAGTATGTAATGTGACACCATAATGTTCAATGAATCTACTTTTTCATTATTGTAATTATTAAAAAAGACTAAATTTTGCTTTACCTGGCTGTAGGTCAAGATATATCTCATTATTTTCCTCTGAAACTCCTTCCATGTTAAACTCATTAAAGAAGTGACCCTGATCAAGTTCTGTCCAGAGGCCAGGTGAGCTCCCTACAGCTCCAGCTTCATGGATGATGAAGAACAAGCGTTCTTGGGAAATACGAAGAACACAATGTTTAGCTAACTTTGCTATTGTGCCCACAATATCTGAAAGTATGGAATACGTGCATTAGTTAGGTAGGATGAAATATGTGCTTGAACTAACACATTCACGCAAAAGAGGAAGAACGGAAAATAAAAAGACAAACATTACACCCAAAAAAAGAAAACATAGTAGTCTTCTGATTTTTTTTTTACTGCCCAATCATGGCAATGTATACCTGCAACAATTGCTAGAAGTACTTTTTTAACACACTAGTACAAGCCTCTTAACTTTATCTACCAGGAATAACACTATATAAATCTTACACTGGTATAACCCAAAATAAAAGTTATGTTTATAAACATCAGGTAGGTATATCTGAAAACTGCAGGTGTATGTCAGTCAGAGTCAAAGTATATTTCCACATGATATAATGTTTATACAGAAATGGGTGACACTTGACTGCATGCAAAAAACCCATGGTTAAGCAGAGCATTTCAGGCAAGCTTAAGCCTATAAGAGCAATAACCATTTCATATATTTAAAGTCATTAAATGTATACAAATAAGTATTTCATAAATGTACATATAAGTAAGTAGATTAAATATATCATTATACATGTTACAAAAGGATGCTCTTGACAAGTCAATGTAGTGAGTAATAGTAAGAACATCTGAATGCTAAAAAGTTGCTATATACCTTCATTAATTAATGGTCCAACACATTACCATTGCCCACTAAGAAAATACATTAAATACAATATTGTAACTGGAAAAAAATTAAGTGATGTATAGTCATTGCTCAACCACCATTCTATTGCAATATCCAAATTAATGCTTAATGAACATTTTACCAGTTCTACTTTCTTTGAATTCAATTCTAGTAATTACTTAATTTTTTAGTGCTTTTATTTGCATTAAGATTCTATAGTTTCAGGAAAACATGAGTAATATCAAATAGGTAATAAGAAGTATGGAATATGAAACAGGAAGCAATAAATTTCAAATAGGGAAAGGGAGGACAAGGGTGAGCATTATTATTATTATTATTATTATTAATTATTAGTTATTATTACTATTATGATTATTATTTTACTATTAATATTATTAATTATAATTACTATTATTAGTAATTATTATTATTATTAAAGGGTTTTTCCCAAGGTATCATATATCGCCTTGGGAATATTATTACAATTATTATAATCATGAGGGAGAGCTAAACCTGTAGGATTATAGAGCGCATGTGGGGATATGGAAGATATTCAGACTAAATTCAGGGAGCCGGAGCACAGATCCACTTCCATAGATCAAGAGCCCCTCACCAGCATCAAGGAACTTCTCTTGAGTGGGGTGAGGCTTGGGAATAGCAAGTAATGATTCGATCCAAGGAAGCAGGTAGCCTCTTGGATCAAGAGCCCCTCACCAGCATCAAGGAACCTCTCTTGAGTGGGGTGCGGCTTGGGAATAGCAAGTAATGATTCGATCCAAGGAAGCAGGTAGCCTCTTGGATCAAGAGCCCCTCACCAGCATCAAGGAACCTCTCTTGAGTGGGGTGCGGCTTGGGAATAGCAAGTAATGATTCGATCCAAGGAAGCAGGTAGCCTCTTGGATCAAGAGCCCCTCACCAGCAAGAAGACATCCCAGGTCACAACTCAATAGAATTATTATAATAAAAAAAGAAGCGCTAAACCTACAAGGGCTATACAGAGCAACTCACTAGAAAACTCTTTAATGCAGGTGATGTCAATCATCTTGGCCCGGAACTTCATTTTATAGATGATGACCCCAGGTGAAGGTGGTAGTGTTGTAATGGTTGTCCAGAGCCACGAAACTGACGCTTTATTGAGGCCTACCTCCCATATGCCCGGGGGGAAAAATATTGCTTAAATATGGGAGGAAAATACAAAGGAACCTAGATTTCCTCCAGAAAAAAACAGGTGGTGGTAGTAGTCGTCTTGTTGGGTTTGTAAGGGCGACTGACAGCTTACGCAGTATCGAACCCTACTTCCTTATGAATGGAAAAAAATTATTGCCTAAAGCTGGGCCATGAAAGAACAAGGAATAGGAGTCCCTTTGCAAATAGAATTAGAAACTAGAAGTTCCCATATAAACCAAGTGGACCTCCTTGTCTCGCCCCAGTAGAGCGGGACTCCTCCACCCTCACCTAAGTTTAGCAACCGGCTTCCCGCTAAAACCGTTAATAAATCAGCTTTGGAAAAATTGAGTTAGCTAAAATTGAACTGATTAAAGGTGTCCTTTCTATAAAGTGCCCAACGAGCAAAGTAAAAGAGGACAAGCGTCCCAGAAAAACCAGGGTAAAATTGTCACTGATGCTTAAGCGAGAATGAGACGTCTACACCCGATGAAAGTGGCGCTGAAGTCCGGTGTTGTGGGTTTAAAGGCCAACATGGAGAAAGCTGTATTGAACCCTGCCGCCGAGATCCTGAGAATTAGAGTTTTCTCAGAAAAACTGCAGAACGAAGCAATGAGGATCATTTTAGGATGCCCTCGTACTGCCAATATTTTAAATATGCAGAAAGAACTTGATATTCCAAGCATCAGAGATCGTGTTACTGAAAGAAATATCCTAATTGTGGTTAATATGCTCAGGCAAGCCCATTCAAACCCTTGCACAGAAGCCTGGAGCTCCAAGCTTTCCTCAGCACTGGCGAACATCCCTCCAGATGGATCGAAAAAACTGGAACTGACCTCCGCATGAATCAGATACATGATCTGTGGCAAGTAAGGCAACAGCGGCACTTCTCCGCTCCATGGAATATTACTCCTTTCCAAACTACCATCCCTCCATTTCCCACCAAACTACTTCTAAAATCACAACCAAAGCTTCGCCTTGAAGCCTTAAGCTGTATTGATAACTTAGTCACACAGCACACTCTCTCACAAATTATTTACGTTGATGGTTCTGTTCACCAATCCACTGGTGCAGCTGGTAGTGCTGCCGTTGTCATACAGAATAATGGCTCTCTTAAAGAAATTGGAGCACGCATCAATAACTGGGCCTCTACCCTTCAGACAGAACTGTTTGCCATACTCCTTGCACTCAAATGCGTCCATGTATCTAAGGTTGACTCTTTAATTGTAACTGATTCTCTGTCATCCATAAATGCTCTCAACTCATTAAGTATAAATTGTGGCATGCTTGTGTCAGAAGCCAGAAACAGGTATGGTAGGATTGTGGATAGTAGAGTCAGAGTGCACATGCTGTGGATTCCATCTCACATTGGTCTTCAGATGCATGATAGAACTGATAAATTGGTTAAGTTTTATGCTTTCAAAGAGGGGGTAGATTACAATCTTGGTTTGTCAGTTAGCAGTTTGAGAACAATAATACGAAAATAACTTCAACTGGTGCATCAAACTGGTGCATCAACTGGTGCATCAAACTGGTGCATCAACTGGTGCATCAAACTGGTGCATCAACTGGTGCATCAAACAAAATTAGCAGACTCTTGGATGTCACTACCGCCCGCCTCCGGCTGGGTTACAAGTATCTTTGGCAGGTTAAATCACCACCACCAGATGTAGACCAAACGAAATGTATACTTTGCCAGTTGGAGTATTGTCACACCCTGCGTCATTATGTACTGGAATGCGATAAAATTAATGAATTCAGAGACAACTCACTCAGAAATGTTCAAGATATGTCAAAGTGTTTTATCCACAGTGGTATATTACAGACCATTCTGGAAAAATTCCCTGACTTTGCTCCCTGTAAATAAAGCATTACCATATAAGTTTGTGTGTGTATGTGTGTGTGTACTCACCTAGTTGTGGTTGCAGGGGTCGATTCACAGCTCCTGGCCCCGCCTCTTCACTGGCCGCTACTGGGTCACTCTCCCTGCGCCATGAGCTTTATCATACCTCTTCCTGAAGCTTTGAATGGATCCTGCCTCCACTACATCACTTCCCAAGCTATTCCACTTCCTGAACACTCTGTGACTGAAGAAATACTTCCTAACATCCCTGTGATTCATCTGAGTCTTCAACTTCCAACTGTGTCCAGTTGTTGCTGTGTCCCATCTCTGGAACATTCTGTCTCTGTCCACCTTGTCAATTCCTCTCAGTATTTTATATGTCGTTATCATGTCCCCCCTATCTCTCCTGTCCTCCAGTGTCGTCAGGTTGAAATGCAGCTACCACCCCAGCCCCACCCTGGGGTCGACAGAGCACCAGACGATGCCATATTGTCTATTCCCTCAGGTAGAGACTTGGAGTGGATACAAAAAAATATGGGAATATAGAGATCAAATAAAAGGGAACATTACTAGGATATGGGAGAATAGACGGTAGCGGTCTATTCTCTTGGAAGTATGCTGCCACCACCTGCTCTTTTAACAGTGGAAGGGATAAAAGAAACGATAGTCATAAGAGAAGGGAGAAAACCAAGGAGTTTGGGTTAGAGCAGGAGAAAACCCAGTGAGAAATAATACAGGATAGTTAAAACAAGATAGGGGTCCTGATAAGTACTGGCTCTTAGGGTAGCATGGCCTGAAAACACGAGCAGTAGGCACCTTATCAGGGGCTTGACTCTCCACAGAAAAATGATAACATCAATAGGTTATTAAATTTAGTCTCTGACACATGGACCTTGTATACATGGCTCAAAGGTGGAAGTAAAACATACCCAGACATAACCACTTACAATTTAATAAACACATTACAAGGGTATCAGAAAGTGTTGGCACAAAAAAACAATTGTAATAGCAAATACTTAATTCTTATAGCAAGCCTGGCTTACTGAGGTTAACACTCCCTCCCCACATAGTTTTTCCATACTGAGATTTAAATTTCCTTAATACATTCCTGCCTTAGGATGCTCCTGAGACCTTCCAAATCCGAGATTACAAGCCTGGTCTGATCCTCCAGGACTATAGTGTTCAAGGTGTTTCTAGCACTCTCCTCTCCTCAGTATCTCTGGTGGATCTCTCCTACTTTGGAGGCATATCTTTGGGGGGTGCCTGGTTGCTAACCCCGAGCCTGCTCCTACTCTTGAGGCATCTCTTTGGGGGGGTGCCTGGTTGCTGCTAAACTTGTTAGCAGCAGTATAATCAATATGAGAAGTTGAAAAAGGCTTCTTAAGCTGACAAAGGTGTGGGGTGGATAGGGAACTCTTCCGCGTGTTCCCTCCCTTGTTTTGAATAGAACTCTTTCTCATGTACACAAACTCTTTACAAATTTCGACACAAGAAGGTCAACTTGCCTCTATAAACCTTATTTCTACTCACAATAATTATTACAATGAATACTAATACTAGAAAAACAATCAGACACAAAGAAAATTAATGTTATACACTATATTACAGATTAACAAAAATTCTAGAGAAAACATATTGGAACATACAATAACAGAGCAACAGAATGCGAAGATAATCACAGTTCAAATACATTTCTTGAGTTAATTAACAGCATTTATTTCTTTCCCCTGAGTTACAGAACTATGCACATGGTAAATAGATAAGGATATAGACAAGAAATATAAGTGAGGACAGTCATGAAATTTTCACAACTAATATTTATCACACCTTACATAAATAATGCTTGAGGGGCTGATTTGCTTCATTACAAGGTCGATTTCCCTTAACCTCTCCTCATAGGACATACCTATAGAAATTTTGTCTTGGACTGCCTCCTTGTAAGCTGCCCTCTGGCAAGCACTGTTGACACCGACACTCTGAGAGGCTTCTCTCAGACTTACAAGTGGCTTATGGACAGAATTTCTAGCTGACTGCAGTCGAAAGAATTCCTCCCCTACATGCACTACTGAAAAAGGGTTTAACTTACTTGATGGTGTAGAATATGTCTCCTAGTCTTCCAATCTCCCTAAGCTATAACCCCTCCAAACACCATGTGTAGGGAAGGACCTTAATCTGCAAGAATTCAAGTGGTATTAGTGTCCTGCCTGCACCTCAGAGTTCCCTGGTTTCAAAGGATATCCCTTAAGCAATATGCAGTAAGTGACACTAGCTTCTAGACTAATACTTAAGGGGGATTGCCCACAATTATTACCTTATAGTGGGCATTCGCCTGCTTATAATCCACAGCTCAAATAACCCCACCTTACTCCGAATATCGCCGGCCAGCTATACTAAGAGAAATGTACGGTATTGTCTTACTGCAGGGGCCTGGGACAGAGACGAATATCCACAGTACATCGAGAAGCCTCTGTGATTCTTGGTTCCCAGGCAAGTATTTTGAAGACACGTGGGGGACCGAGCTCTAGCTCTTAGTACCCTGTTAACACCACGACATCCAGTTCAAGAAGAAGGAACTAGTGCTCTCTCCCGCCTAGATTCAAGTGTGGAGCTGCTAGTTCTCGTTAGCTAACATAATCTAATGTTCCTATTCAGGCCTTAAAACTACCTATGTTAAGGTGCTAGAGCTACATTATTAATATCTAACGTTGCCTCAATAATCCTAATATTAGTTACTAACTGTACAAACTTACCTAGGCCTTCCTAGGAGAATAAATCTATCACTTAATATGTACTATCTTACTACCTTCGCCAACTGTGAGTGTGTTTGTTTGGTTGGGTGTGTGGGTTCATGAACTCCGAGGACCGATCCGTGGTATGTTTAAGGCTCCTTACGGCTAGAGATAATCCTGCGGAAGTTGATGAGGATTATAATAATGTGACAGTGTTAAGTGATAAATTTAAGATGTTGAATAAAGTAATTAATTATTGGTCTACCGTGTGGCGCAAAGAATATCTTTTTACACTACGTGAACACTTTTATGGTGCGTCAGAAGCGGCGCATCGACAAAATATTCAACCAGGTGACATTGTGTAATTGATACTGAACAACCAAGAACGTTGTGGGCCTCTGGGCGAGGTAGTAACATTGTACCCAGACGCTCAGGGTGTTGTCAGGAATGTCAAAGTGTTGTGTCGCGGCCAAGAGAGTTTACGCACCATTAATAAGTTAATCCCCTTAGAATTAAAGGGAGTTCTATCAACTGTGAACGAAAACCTAAGGGAAAGTGACACGAGTGATGTTGAAGATGACACAGACCAGGGGATACCAGAGACAGAAAGTGTGTTCCGGCCGACCAGGAAGACAGCTGTTCAGTCCAGGGCGGGCTGGAAACTCCTGTTGCAAAATGATGCGATTTAAATCATCTAACAACGAACTCTGCCCGGTCGCAGTGTGGAAAATATTGGTATTTTCCGAAAGTTGTAATTGATAAACTTTCCAATATGAACAGATATCTTTAATGTGCTGCTGGTAGCTTAACGTTTATGTGGGTATGAATACAGAACCATCGTATAGGCGGGGCAGGACGCGGCTCAAGTAGGCTGGGCAGAGAGAGTGAGAGGGGAGGCAGTCTCATGTGGAGCGGCCTAAATTCCAAATATCGGGCGGGATGGCTTCAGGAGTTTGGCGATTACGTCAGCCAGACCGGACTTAATTACTTCACTTCGTAATATGGAGTGATATCAAAGTGTGCGACGCATATAAAGTGGGACAATCGGTCCGGGAAGCCCAGTAATAGGGCAGTAATTGGTGAAATAGTGAATGGTGTCGACGAGGGGCGCCGGAGTAGGCCTAATTCGAACTCCAGTGACGCGACCATACGACGGGATACAGTCGTCTACCTGGAGTCTACCTGGAGAGAATTCCAGGGGTCAACGCACCCGCAGCCCGGTCCGTGACCAGGCCTCCTGTTGGACCAGAGCCTGATCAACCAGGCTGTTACTGCTGGCCGCACGCAGTCCAACGTACGAACCACAGCCCGGCTGGTCAGGTACCGACTTTAGGTGCCTGTCCAGTGCCTGCTTGAAGACAGCCAGGGGTTTGTTGGTAATCCCCCTGATGTATGCTGGGAGGCAGTTGAACAATCTTGGGCCCCTGACACTTATTGTGTTGTCCCTCAACGTGCTAGTGGCACCCCTGCTCTTCATTGGGGGGATGTTACATCGCCTGTCGAGTCTTTTGCTTTCGCAGGGAGTGATTTTTGTGTGCAAGTTTGGTACTAAGCCCTCGAGAATTTTCCATGTGTATATAATAATGTATCTCTCCCGCCTGCGTTCTAGAGAGTACAGGTTTAGGAACTTCAAGCGTTCCCAGTAGTTGAGGTGGTTTATCGCACTTATGCGTGTGGTGAAGGTTCTCTGCACATTTTCAAGGTCAGCAATTTCACCCGCCTTGAAAGGTGCCGTTAGTGTGCAGCAATATTCTAGCCTAGATAGAACAAGCGATCTGTAAAGTGTCAACATGGGCTTGGCATCCCTGGTTTTGAAGGTTCTCATTATCCATCCTGTCATTTTTCGAGCAGATGCAATTGCTACTTTGTTATGGTCCTTGAAGGTGAGATCCTCTGACATGATCACTCCCAGGTCTTTGACATTAGTTTTTCGCTCTATTGTGTGGTTGGAATTAGTTTTGTACTCCGATGAGATTTTAATTTCTTCACGTTTTCCGTATCTGAGTAATTGAAATTTCTCATCATTGAACTTCATATTGTTTTCTGCAGCCCATTTAAAGATTTGGTTTATGTCTGCTTGGAGTCTTGCAGTGTTGTTGTGATAAAAACACAGGCCTCATTTCTAGGCTTTATTGAACACAAAATCCATGGTACATGTCTGCAACAGAAGAAAATACATCTAATGACTGCTGCTGCAGGACAGGTGATGTAAGGTGCATATGTCCTCAGAAAAGCTATAGCTACTGGCGACATATTTAAGCTTACCATGTAATCTGCATCACGAATGTATTTGTGTAAGAGCGAGACCACACGCCATGCTGGGCCATCGCCGTACTGTTTGTTGTTATTGTTAGGGGCCCCCTGAGGTGGTGCCGTATTGTGTCCTGCAGCGGCTCTCCACAAGAGCGGTATCACTACAATCTCCCCCTTCTAAAATATCAGATACAGTAATCCTCCAAACGGTTAGGTGGGTGACGTGTACGTCCAGACCTTCGTAGCCCTTGAGCCTCTTCACCGGGTTCGGTATTTTCTAGCGGGGTTTGACTATCTACTGGAGCGGCATCCTCTATTTCAATAGGGGTAGCCTGAAAAGGCTTCCTGGAGAAACCGAAGCATCTTTCGCAACATCTATTGGTGTATCTTGAGATTCCGCACTAACATTGGTTTCAACTGGGGCTAAGTGTCTTGTAGATACAGTAGTCTCTTCACCATTTTGGTAGCGAATGTGGGCATAATGCGGATTAGCTTGTAGGAGCTCTACCTCTTCCACTAAAGGATCCGTCTTGTTCATCCTACGGTGACTCTTCAGGAGAATGGGTCCAGGGTGACATAACCAGGTGGGCATGGAGGCTCCGTAGAGGAACGACGTGAATAGTTGAAGAGTCTCTCATGAGGGTAGCATTAGTAGCTGTGCACAGCAATGATCTAATAGAGTGAAGGGCATCAGGTAAGACAGTCTGCCAGTGTTGAACCGGTAGATTGCGAGATTTCAGTGTCATTGTAACTGACTTCCATATAGTACCATTGAACCGCTCCACTTGACCATTGCCTTGAGGGTTGTAGCTTGTTGTTCTGCTGCAAGCAATCCCTTTGTTAGCCAAAAACTCATGAAGTTCATTACTCATGAACGAGGATCCCCTGTCTGAATGGATATAGGCCGGCATACCAAAAATAGCGAATAACTGGGAAAGACAACTGATGACAGTTGAAGCAGTCATATTTGCACAGGGGAACACAAAAGGAAACCTAGAATATTCATCTACTATGTTAAGGAAATACCTATTCTGGTTTATGCTTGGTAGAGGTCCTTTGAAATCTATTTCAGTCTCTCGAAAGGCTGGGTGGCTTTTATGAGATGAGTTTTCTCTGGCTGGTGAAAGTTTGGCTTGCACTCTGCACATACTCTGCATGATCTGATCACTTGTCGCACCTCTTCCACTGAGTAGGGCATATTCTTAGATTTAACAAAATGATACAGGCGTGTAACTCCTGGGTGACACAAGGCCTTGTGGAGCTCTGAGAGTGATTGCAAATCATGACATGCTGCTCCACAGTGGGACCTAGAGAATGCATCAGGTGAAATGTTTTCTTCACCCGGTCGATACAGAATATCAAAGTTATAACACGATAGTTCCATCCTCCAGCGTAATATCTTGTCATTCTTGATCTTACTTTTGTGCTTCTTGTCAAACATATACATCACGGACCGTTGGTCAGTCCTTACAGTGAAATGTCTGCCTGTTAAATAATGCCTCCAGTGGCGAACTGCTTCTATGATGGCCTGGGCTTCCTTTTCTACAGCAGCATAGCACTTCTCTGATCCTTGAAAAGTTCTTGAAAAGAAAGCAACGGGACGTCCTGCCTGAGATAGGACTGCAGCAATGGCAACTTCAGATGCATCCGTTTCCACCTCGAATGGTAGGGACTCATCAATGGCCTGAACTACTGAGTTTTCAATATCCTGTTTGAGAGTATAGAAAGCAGTTTCTGCTTCCTTTGTCACAGGAAATATCGTGGTAGCACTCAGTGGGCGAACTTTACTTGAATAGTTGTAGATCCACTGTGAGTAATAAGCAAAAAGACCAAGAGTTCTTTGGAGTGACTTTTTGTCTTGGGGCATTGGAAGTTCCCGTAGAGGTCGAAGTCTTTCAGGGTCTGGGGATATTGCACCTCCTTCCACCACATAACCAAGGATGTTAAGCCTTTTAGTGGAAAAAGTGCACTTTTCTTCATTGTAACTGATATTTTCTTCTTGGCAGCTTCCAAAAACTTATCAAGGTTTGCATCATGTTCCTCCTGGGTCTTGCCACAAATGGTAACATTATCTAAATATGCATAAGTTCCCATAAGTTGCTCTTCCTGAATGAGTGAATCCATAATTCGTTGGAAACAGGCTACCCCATTGGTAACCCCAAAAGGGACTCTGGTAAACTGATAGAGGCCGTCACTAGCCTGAAACGCTGTGTATGGTTTATCTTCATTCCTTATAGGGACTTGATGATAGGCACTTCGTAGATCAATTGTGCTAAACACATAGTACTGAGCAATTTTGTTCACTGTATCATCAATTCGAGGTAGAGGGTACCCATCAAGAAGTGTAAATTTGTTGATTGTCTCAGAATAGTCGATAGCCAGCCTCCGTTTCCTATAATCATCCTTGACAACAACGACCTGTGCACGCCACGGAGAATTACTTGGTTCTATAATACCCTCCTTCAGCAGCCTCTGAGTTTCTTTCTCAATGAACATCCTATCTTCATAAGAATAGCGGCGTGACTTAGCTGATATAGGATGACAATCCGCAGTAAGATTCGCAAACAGCTTTGGTGGGTCTACCCTTAAAGTGCTAAGACCACAGACAACGAGAGGAGGCAGTTCACCTCCATATGTTAAGGTAACACTACCATGACGCTTCTGAAAGTCCTGACCAAGGATCACATCAGAGCACAGTTGTGGCAGAACAGCTAAATGTACATCTTGATAATCCCTGTCATTAACTCTAAGGTTTACCTTACAAAACCCTAACGTCTGAATAGAGAGAGATGTTGATGCCATGGAAACGGTACCTGATGAGTGATGTACCGTCAAGGAGTGGCGTTTAACTACGTCAAGGTTGATGAAACTCTCTGAGCTGCCACTGTCAATCAGACCATCTACTTCTGTTCCTTTGATGAACACTTTCACAACTGCCTTTGACAGTGAATTTGGAGCAGCCGCAGAAGTCACTGTTGCTAGAGTCGCCTGGTCGGAATGCATAGAAGCACTAGCTCTTGTTGATGTATTAGCACGACATACTTTAGCAAAGTGACCTTTCTTATGGCATTGATGGCACATTGCTTCACGAGCCGGACACTTTGGACGTGGATGTCTTGAAAAACCAAAAAAGAAACACTTTGTGCCTGCAGCTGCTGTCACTGAAGCAGGTTCCACGGTAACCTCATTAAAAGAGTCTTGGTCGGGAGTTACAGCACTTACCACTCGAGAAGGCTGGGTAGTACTGTACACTTCAGAATTCTTCTGAGCTGAATCTAATGATCTTGCCTGGTCAAGGGTAGTGGCTAAGTCCAGAGTTTTATTCTCCAATAAACGCTGCCTTATTATTGGTGATTGCAGGCCACTGATAAAAGCATCCCTGATGGACTCTTCACAATACTGAGAAGCTGTCACCGCTCGGAAGTTACAGTCCTTACCTAATATTTTCAATGCTTGAAAGTATTCCTCTAAGGATTCACCAATCTGCTGGCGGCGAGTTGCAAGACGATATCGTGCAAAGATTTCATTTGTGGGCTTAATATACTGAGACTTGAGGGCATTGATAGCATCTTCATAGGTATTACACTCAGAAATAACCTCATAGATTTTAGGTGACACAAAGTTGATGAGCAGGCTTAGTTTATCTAGATCTTCCTGAGGAAAGGCTCTCAAGAAGTTTTCGAAAGTCTTAAACCAGTGCTTCCATTCCTGAGCAGCCGTTGATACACTGGGGTCAGAGTCTAGCCTCTCAGGTTTCAGTAAACGCTCCATTTTGCTGTGTAGTCTAGCTCAGAATCGCCACCAGGTAGCCCAGGATATTTGTGTTCAATAAATTGTTGTGATAAAAACACAGGCCTCATTTCTAGGCTTTATTGAACACAAAATCCATGGTACATGTCTGCAACAGAAGAAAATACATCTAATGACTGCTGCTGCAGGACAGGTGATGTAAGGTGCATATGTCCTCAGAAAAGCTATAGCTACTGGCGACATATTTAAGCTTACCATGTAATCTGCATCACGAATGTATTTGTGTAAGAGCGAGACCACACGCCATGCTGGGCCATCGCCGTACTGTTTGTTGTTATTGTTAGGGGCCCCTGAGGTGGTGCCGTATTGTGTCCTGCGCGGCTCTCCACAAGAGCGGTATCACTACAAGGTAAGTCTTGGCATACAGTGGAATGGACACTGTGTCACATAGTCAGATAATCGCAAGTGTACTCAATACTATAGGAGGATCCTGACTGTTCTGGCTTAATATTCCACTGGAGTCTAATGTTCCTGATATAGGACTGTAGATATAGGTACATTCCTGTGGAATTTCAACAGTATGTCCTTGTGAAAGAGCTTTTCACAGTAGACTGTCCTAGAGTTCCTCTGTTGAACTAACTCTTTGTCGTTCTAAGGTTAGGAACTCTTAACCCAACCAACTTCCATAACAATCATACCTCCTATAATAACCATACTTATTACAATGATCTTAAACTTCGAACACTGAAACGTACTGTTCGCAGAATAGGCCTAGCCTATAGAAAACATCGTACCCTGAATGCTCAGACTCTTTCAAACTGCCCTTGCTGCTGCCAGAGAGCGTATGACAGAGCTGCGGCAAACTGACTGGGAAAAATTTGTCAATGGTCTCAATGCTCACACCCCACTTAGCCGAGCATGGAGGGACATAAATAGAATTAAGGGTAACAGAACCGGTCAGATTGCCACCCTCATCCCTTACATAGGGCGAATGAGCTAGTCAGTGCTTGGGCTGTTACATCAAGCTATGAAAATCTTCCCAGTACCACACAGGCGAAATTAAATGACAAATATGATGCTAGGGAGAGACTTGTTTGTTTTATGCTCAGCAAGGAAGATGACTGTAACATTCCTTTCACTGACTTTGAACTTGATGCAGCACTAACTAAGGCAACTCCACGTCACCTGGTGAGGATGGTATTACCTACAATATACTAAGATTGCTGTGTCGAGTACCAGGCAATCCTTTACTCGAATTATACAACATGAGCTATGTAACTGGGGAGCTCCTAAATCTTGGACCAACAGCCTCATCATTCCCATTCCTAAGCCCAATCAACAAAATTCATTTCGCCCAATATCTCTTACTAGCTGCTTATGTAAAACATTTGAGAGGATGATTCTTAATCGTCTCATGTACAGAATCAAACATTTTTGTCCCCCGGTTGCATGGTTTCATGCATGGAAGGAGTGTGCACCAATGCATAGCCACCTTTCTCACTCTGCACACTGACAGCTCATACACTACCTTCCTTGACCTTAAATCTGCTTTTGATGTTGCCAACAGACATGTAATCATTAGTGAACTTGCCAGAATGGATGTTGGAGGATGGCTTCTCCGCTGGATTAAAGGCTACCTGTCCAACAGAAAGTCTTCTGTGTTGTTCCAGGGGCATAGAAGTATAACTAAAGACTTTGAATTAGGAACCCCACAGGGAGGTGTGCTCAGTCCCACTCTATTCAATATTCTAATTAATGCCTTACTTAATGCTATGCCTAGCCAGCCCCATCATTATATGATCAGTTTTGCTGATGATATAATGATTCACACCACCGGATTCTCCAACACCCAAAACATCCTTAACCATGTACTAGCCTCGTGTCAGGACCTGGGGTTGATAATCTCTACTGATAAAACAAAGATACTCAATAGGCGTCCTCCTCGACAGAGAGGCACAGTTCGCCAGATCCAGTTGCATGATGGGTCTCTTTTAGAATATGTAAACAGATACAGGTATCTAGGCTTTGAGGTCCCACTACTTGGACCTGTTGTAACGAGACTTTGTCGTCAATACAAAGAAAGGCTGAGAGCACTTAGAGTTGTGGCAGGGTTTCACCCCAGGTATGGTGCTAATGTTAAAATTGTGAAAATGATGTATCTTGCTTATATTAGATCATTAGTTGATTATGCTGCCCCACTACTTGCTCTTGTGTCTGACTGGAAGCTTGGAGGGTTGGAAAACTGCAGAACGAAGCAATGAGGATCATTTTAGGATGCCCTCGTACTGCCAAAATTTTAAATATGCAGAAAGAACTTGATATTCCAAGCATCAGAGATCGTGTTACTGAAAGAAATATCCTAATTGGGGTTAATATGCTCAGGCAAGCCCATTCAAACCCATGCACAGAAGCCCTCCAAACTTTCCTCAGCACTGGTGAACATCCCTCCAGATGGATCGAAAAACTGGAACCGACCTCCGCATGAATCAGATACATGATCTGTGGCAAGTAAGGCAACAGCGGCACTTCTCCGCTCCATGGAATATTACCCCATTCCAAACTACCATCCCTCCATTTCCCCCAAACTACTTCTTAAATCACAACAAAGCTTCGCCTTGAAGCCAAACATGATGCCTTAAACTGTATTGATAATTTAGCCAAACAGCACACTCTCTCACAAATTATTTACGTTGATGGTTCTGTTCACCAATCCACTGGTGCAGCTGGTAGTGCTGCTGTTGTCATACAGAGTGATGGCTCTCTTAAAGAAATTGGAGCACGCATCAATAACTGGGCCTCTACCCTTCAGACAGAACTGTTTGCCATACTCCTTGCACTCAAATGCGTCCATGTATCTAAGGTTAACTCTCTAATTGTAACTGATTCTCTGTCATCCATAAATGCTCTCAACTCATCAAGTATAACTTGTAGCATGCTCGTGTCAGAAGCCAGGCACAGGTATGGTAGGATTCTGGATAGTAGAGTCAGAGTGCACATGCTGTGGATTCCATCTCACATTGGTCTTCAGATGCATGATAGAACTGATAAATTGGCTAAGTTTTATGCTTTCAAAGAGGGGATAGATTACAATCTTGGCTTGTCAGTTAGCAGTTTGAGAACAATAATACGAAAAGAACTTCAACTGAATTTTATTGACTTAAGACTCAGGGAGTTTGACACCAGTCAGTCCATCTATCATCATTCTATCATGCAGGAGGAGCCACATGTCTATGGTGCATCCAACAAAATAAGCAGACTCTTGGATGTCACTACCGCCCGCCTCCGGCTGGGTTACAAGTATCTTTGGCAGGTTAAATCACCACCACCAGATGTAGACCAAACAAGATGTAAACTTTGCCAGTTGGATTATTGTCACACCCTGCGTCATTATGTACTGGAGTGCGATAAAATTAATGAATTCAGAGACTACTCACTCAGAAATGTTCAAGATATGTCAAAGTATTTTATCCACAGTGGTATATTACAGACCATTCTGGAAAAATACCCTGACTTTGCTCACCTAAGTATGTAATTGTGGTGTATAGATACATATGTATGTGTGTGTGTATGTGTATGTTATAATGTATGTGTGATGTGTATATGTATATGTGTGTGTGTGACCCAACAATTAAAATTTGCACCAATAACTCATTACAGTTGTGGCTGGGTGTAGACTAATAGATTGCTCATTGCTTTATAATTTGTTCATGAGTGCAACCATGTACAGACGTAAGTAAATTTACTTACATGATTCATTACCTTGTAACTAGTGAATTAATTACCATTGTACCTTGTTCAGCTATCAAAACTTTGGGGCCCAGTCTCTGGACCCTATATATACCTCTGTAATCTGCAAATACCTTTGTAACTTGTCATGATTGTGACCATCTGAGTTCATTACCTTTGTAACTTGCTCAGCTATCAAACTTTGAGGTCCAGTCCCTGGACCCATTATGTACCTCTGTAATCTTTTGACTACCGCCCACAGGATGGGTATGGGGTGCATAATAAAGATATCAAACTAAACACACTTGTCAAAGGCTTTTGCAAAATCTGTGTATATAACATCTGCATTCTGTTTATCTTCTAGAGCATCCAGGACCTTGTCGTAGTGGTCCAGTAGTTGGGACAGACAGGAGCGGCCTGCTCTAAACCCATGCTGTCCTGGGTTGTGCAATTGATGGGTATCAAGATGGGTGGCGATCTTGCTTCTTAGAACCCTTTCAAAGATTTTTATGATATGGGACGTTAGCGCAATTGGTCTGTAGTTCTTTGCTATTGCTTTACTGCCCCCTTTGTGGAGCGGGGTTATGTCTGTTGTTTTTAGTAGCTGCGGGACGATCCCAGTGTCCATGCTCCCTCTCCATAGGATGTTAAAAGCTTGTGATAGGGGCTTCTTGCAGTTCTTGATGAACACGGAGTTCCATGAGTCTGAGCCTGGAGCGGAGTGCATGGGCATGTCATTTATTGCCTTTTCAAAGTCATTTGGCGTAGTGATGATGTCAGAAAGGCATGCGTCTGTCAAGTTCTGTGGCACTCTCATGAAAAAATCATTTAGGTTTTCGATTTTCAGTCTGGTTAGTGGCTCGCTAAAGACTGAGTCATACTGGGATTTAAGTAACTCACTCAATTCCTTGCTGTCATCTGTGTAGGACCCATCCGGTTTAAGTAGGGGCCCAATACTGGTTGTTGTTCTCGACTTTGATTTTGCATAGGAAAAGAAATACTTAGGGTTTCTTTCAGTTTCATTTATGGCTCTTAGTTCTTCCCGTGTCTCTTGATTCCTATAAGATTCCTTTAGTTTTAATTCGATGTTTGCTATTTCTCTGACTAGTGTCTCCCTACGTATTTCAGAGATATTGGCCTCCTGTAGACTCAGAAGTGTCCCTATTTGCAGATGATGTGAAGTTAATGAGAAGAATTAAATCAGTCGAGGATCAGGCAGGACTACAAAGAGACCTGGACAGGCTACAAGCCTGGTCCAGTAACTGGCTCCTTGAATTTAACCCTGCCAAATGTAAAGTCATGAAGATCGGGGAAGGGCAAAGAAGACCGCAGACAGAGTATAGTCTAGGTAGCCAAAGACTGCAAACCTCACTCAAGGAAAAAGATCTTGGGGTGAGTATAATACCGAGCACATCTCCTGAGGCACACATTAATCAGATAACTGCTGCAGCATACGGGCGGCTGACAAACCTAAGAATAGCGTTCCAATACCCCATTAAGGAATCGTTCAAGACTCTGTACATCATATACGTCAGGCCCATACTGGAGTATGCAGCACCAGTTTGGAACCTACACCTGGTCAAGCACGTCAAGAAACTATAGAAAGTGCAAAGGTTTGCAACATGACTAGTCCCAGAGCTAAGGGGATTGTCCTACGAAGAAAGGTTAAGGGAAATCGGCCTGACGACACTAGAGGACAGGAGGGTTAGGGAAGACATGATAACGACATATAAAATACTGCGAGGAATAGATAAGGTGGACAGAGACAAGATGTTCCTGAGAGGGGACACAAAAACAAGGGGTCACAATTGGAAGTTGAAGACTCCTATGAGTCAAAGAGATGTTAGGAAGTATTTCTTCAGTCATAGAGTTGTCAGGAAGTGGAATAGCCTAGAAAGTGACGTAGTGGAGGCAGGAACCATACATAGTTTTAAGACGAGGTTTGATAAAGCTTATGGAGCAAGGAGAGAGAGGACCTAGTAGCAATCAGTGAAGAGGCGGGGCCAGGAGCTATGACTCGACCCCTGCAACCACAAATAGGTGAGTACACATTCATACTCATACACACACACACACACACACACACACACACACACACACACACACACACACACACACACACAGACAATATCTCCCCGTGGGTTCTTCGGGAAGGAGCTGAGGTACTGAGTGTGCCACTTACCACAATATTCAACACATTCCTTGAAACTGGGCAGCTACCTGAGGTATGGAAGAAGGCCAACGTAGTCCCCATTTTTAAAAA
This sequence comes from Cherax destructor, assembly GCA_009830355.1. NCBI lineage: Eukaryota > Metazoa > Arthropoda > Malacostraca > Decapoda > Parastacidae > Cherax > Cherax destructor. The sequence goes on along the minus strand of WNWK01014371.1, from coordinate 26,482 downwards.
AGGAGACAGAAAAGAGGCACTAAACTATAGACCGGTGTCACTTACATGTATAGTGTGCAAAGTCCTGGAGAAAATCATCAGGAAAAGAATGGTGGAACACCTTGAGCGGAACAGGATAATAAACACCAGACAGCACGGATTCCGGGAAGGCAAATCCTGTGTAACAAACCTCCTAGAGTTCTATGATAAAGTAACAGAGGTAAGGCAGGAGAGAGAAGGGTGGGTTGATTGCATTTTCCTGGACTGCAGGAAGGCCTTCGACACAGTTCCTCACATGAGATTAGTAAAGAAGCTGGAAGAACAAGCAGGTATAACAGGAAGGGCACTGGAATGGATCAGGGAATACCTCAAAGGGAGGCAACAACGGGTCATGGTGCGTGGTGAGGTATCACAGTGGGCGCCTGTGACGAGCGGCGTACCGCAGGGGTCAGTCCTAGGACCAGTGTTATTCCTGGTATATGTAAATGACATGACGGACGGGATAGACTCAGAAGTGTCTCTATTCGCGGATGATGTGAAAATAATGAGGAGAATCACATCGGAAGAGGACCAGGAAGGGCTGCAAACAGACCTGGACAAGCTCGACATCTGGTCTAGCAGATGGCTTCTCGAATTCAATCCCTCCAAATGCAAAGTCATGAGGATCGGAGAAGGGCAAAGAAGACCGCTGACAGAGTACAAGCTAGGCGGACAAAGGCTACAAACCTCGGCAAAGGAGAAAGACCTTGGAGTGAGTATAACGCCAAGCACGTCTCCGGAGGCACACATCAACCAGATAACTGCGGCAGCATATGGGCGTCTGGCAAACCTTAGATTAGCGTTCCGTTACCTTAACAAGGAATCGTTCAAGACACTGTATACCGTGTACGTCAGGCCCATACTAGAATATGCAGCACCAGTCTGGAACCCACACCTGGTCAAGCACGTAAGGAAACTGGAGAAAGTGCAAAGGTTTGCGACAAGGTTAGTTCCACAACTCAGGGGTCTGTCTTATGAAGAAAGATTGAGGGAAATAGGACTAACAACACTGGAGGAAAGAAGGGTCAGAGGAGACATGATAACGACATACAAAATACTGCGGGGAATTGACAAGGTAGATAGTGACAGGTTGTTTCAGAGAGGAACACAGAAACAAGGGGACACAACTGGAAGCTGAAGACTCAGATGAGTCAAAGGGATGTCAGGAAACATTTCTTCAGCCACAGAGTAGTCAGGAAGTGGAATAGTCTAGAGAAAGATATAGTGGAGGCAGGAACCATACATAGTTTTAAGACAAGGTATGATAAAGCTCATGGAGCAGGGAGAGCAGAGACCCAGTAGCAGACAGCGAAGAGGCGGGGCCAGGAGCTGAGTCTCGACCCTTGCAACCACAATTAGGTGGGTACACACACACACACACACACACACACACACACACACACACACAGAGTAGTCAGGAAGTGGAATAGTCTAGAGAAAGACATAGTAGAGGCAGGAACCATACACAGTTTTAAGACGAGGTATGATAAAGCTCATGGAGCAGGGAGAGCAGATACCCAGTAGCGGGCAGTGCAGAGGCGGGGCCAGGAGCTGAGTCTCGACCCCTGCAACCACAATTAGGTGAGTACACACAGAAAATGGGAAATGCAAGTCAAAAAAGCAGAAGCCAAGATCCAGATCTTAGAAGTGAAGCTGCAGGGACTGACACAGAATAAAGACAAAAGTACCTGGCCAGAAACGGCGCTTGGAGCTTGTGCACCAGACACAGCCAAAGGAAATGAGGAGAAAAAAGGAGAACTCTTGTATGCACAGGCACTGGCAGACACACGTGGGGCCCGAAGCAAGACGAGCAGGATACTAACAACACACGAGAGGGATATAGAAGAAGCAGACAGGGACAAGAAGAGCACCACAGTAACAACGAATGAGAGCACAGTAACAACACATGAGAGGGTAGACAAAGCAGCAGACACACTAAACGCGGAGACCCCAACAACACACTGCAGCGGACAGGGACGTATGAGCAGGCCGGACGCACAAAGGAACACGGGGGATACAACCATGACAGCACCAGGAGAGGCTAATGCATCACTGAGGAGGCAATGGGAGACACAGTGGGAGGAGGAAAGGGAGAAGTCGATCTTTATCTATGGCCTGAAGGAAGTCGAAGGGGACACCCACGACAGAAGAAAACAGGAGGAGAAAGAAAGGATCAAGGTATCATGCTAGCAATAGGGGAGACACGCCCAAGTGACAAATTTTCGGAGAATCGGGTGGTACACAAGGGAAGAAATCGACCTCTCAAGGTAATCTTCAAGGCAGAATCAGCCTGCACCACGATCCTGCAAGAGAAAGCATGGCTGAGGACGAATCAGGGGTACCGGAATGTATACCTAGATCGGGACAGAACGCAGGAAGAAAGGGAGGCCTGGAAGGAGAAGATAAGAAGGCGAAGAGAGGAGGAGAGAGGAGACAGCGAGATGCGGAGGACACCAAGCCCAAGCAGGACAAACACACACTGAAGTACCCACGGCAGGGCCTCAAATCACAAAACCCTAAGACAACCATACACTTTAACACCACACACACTCATCAGTCCCCCGGCCCCCACCCCAGCAACCCAAAACCCACCATCACAGCTACCCCCACCCTCCAACCCATACCCCAACCATACAATCCCCCACCCATGCTGCAACCCCTATGGGCACCCTGCCCCCAACCCACCAAGATCTCCCCAGGGCCACAGTATTGGAAACAAGGTTGAAGGTTTGGTACACAAACACGGATGGAATAATGAATAAGTATGAAGAGTGGAATGAAAGAATAGGTGAGGCGTCCCCAGACATCATAACTGTCACAGAAACTAAACTAAATGAGACAGTAACAGATGCAATCTTCCCACAGGGATATCAGATCCTAAGGAAAGATAGAATGAGCAGGGGGGAGGAGGCGCACTGCTTGTAAGGAACCGCTGGAGATTCGAGGGAAATGGAAGGAATGGAGGTGTAGAGAAAGGGACTTCATAGTAGGTACCATCCAGTCTGGGGAGCACAAGATAATCATTGCAGTGATGTATAACCCACCACAGAACTGCAGGAGGCCAGGTGAGGAATATGATGAGAACAACAGAGCGATGGTGGAGACTCTGGCGGAGGTGGCAAGAAAAGCGCACATGAGCAGATCGAAGCTACTGGTCATGGGCGATTTCAACCACAGGGAGATCGACTGGGAGAACCAAGAACCACGTGGGGTCCAGAAACTTGAGAGCCAAGATGATGGACGCGGTACTGGAAAACCTGATGCACCAACATGTCAGGGACACGACCAGAGTGAGAGGAGAAGATGAACCAGCAAGACTGGACCTTGTATTCACCCTGAACAGCTCAGATATTGAAGACATAACACACGAGAGCCCCATGGGAGCCCGTGACCATATGGTGCTGAGCTTTGAGTACATTGTAGAACTACAGGTGGAGAGGGAAAACGGTACAGAAAGAACCAAACCAGATTTTAAAAGAGGAAACTACACAGGCATGAGGAATTTCCTGCAGGAGGTTCAGTGGGAAAGGGAAATGGACGGACAGACAATAAATGAAATGATGGAATACGTAGGGGCAAAGTGCAAGGAGGCAGAGGAACGGTTTATACCCAGAGGAAAAAGATTAAACGGAAGGCCAGAAAGAGCCCCTGGTTTTCCAAAGGTGCAGGAAAGGGAAAAAAACTCAGAGTGTCAAGAGAATGGAAAAGGTACAGAAGGCCCAAAAAACCCAAGTAACTCAGTTGTGTGTATGCCCTCTAGCATTGATCTCCTTGTTGGGACCCCGCCATCCTGTCTCCCAGTTTTGCCTTCCTTCCTCCATGAATACTTCCTTAAACCTCAAGTTGAGCTCTCACATACCTCTTGATCGTTACTGAGTTCCCCATCTTCTCTCCTCAGCCTTATCACCTGGTCTTTAACGGGTGTTTTCCCTTCTGATGTGACTGTACATCAGTTTGGGTCGAACTTTTTTCGATGCTATGTCATTTTCGTACTTTTCTGGGCTCCCTCCGTCCTGTCATACTCTTTTCCCTACTCTTCTACTAATCTCTTTGTTTACTGGGTTTTTTTGCCTTCTTCCTTTTCCATTCTCTGACACTCTGAGTCTTTGCCTTCCTGCACCTTTGGGTAAACCAGTCTTTCTGGCCTTCCGTTTAATCTTTTCCCTCTGGTATAAACCTTTTCCTCTGCCTCCTTACTTTGCCTACTTATTCCATCATTTCATTTATTGTCTCCGTCCATTTCCCTTTCCCACTGAACCTCCTGCGGGGAAAATTTCCCCATGCCTGTGTAGTTTCCTCTTTTAAAAACTGGTTTGGTTCTTTCTGTACCGTTTCCCCCTCCACCTGTAGTTCTACAATGTACTCAAAGCTCAGCACCATATGTCACGGGCTCCCATGGGGCTCTCGTGTTATGTCTTAATATCTGAGCTGTTCAGGGTGAATACAGGTCCCTCTTGCTGGTTCTCTTCTCCTCACTCGTCGTGTCCCTGACATGTTGGTGCCCCAGGTTTTCCAGTACGGGGTCCATCATCTTGGCTCTCAAGTTCTGGACCCCCATGGTTCTTGGGTTTTCCCATCGATCTCCTTTGGGTTTAAATCCCCCCGAATTTGCTTGATCTGCTCATGTGCGCTTTCTTGCCACCTCCGAAGTCTCCCCTCGCTCCTGTTCTCCCATATTCCTCACCTGGCCTCCTGCAGTTCTGTGGTGGGTTATACATCACTGCAATGATTATCTTGTGCTCCCCAGACTGGATGGTACCTCTTTAAGTCCTTTCTCTACCTCATTCCTTCCCTTTCCTCGAATCTCAGCGGTTCCTTACAGAAACAGGCCCTCCCCCTGCTCATTCCCATCTTTCCTTAGGATCTGATATCCCCTTTGGGGAAAATTGCATCTGTTCTGTCTCATTTGGTTTAGTTTCTGTGACAGTTATGATGTCTGGGGGCCTCACTATTCTTTCATTCCCTTCCTTCTTATTCATTATTCCATCCGTGTTTGTGTACCAAACCTTCAACCTTGTTTCAATACTGTGGCCCTGGGGAGATCTTGGTGGGTTGGGGGGCAGGGTGCCCATGGGGTTGCAGCATGGGTGGGATTGTATGGTTGGGGTATGGGTTGGAGGGGGGGGGTAGCTGTGATGGTGGGTTTTGGGTTGCTGGGGGGGGGGGCGGGGGACTGATGAGTGTGTGTGGTGTTTTAAAAAGGGGTAAATTTTTCTTAGGGTTTTTGGATTTGGGCCTGCCGTGGTACTTCAGTGTGTGTTTGTCCTCTTGGGCTTTGGGGTCCCCCCCGCATCTCGCTGTCTCCCCCCTCTCCTCTTTTCCCCTTTTTATCTTCTCCTTCAGGCCTCCTTTCTTCCTGCGTTTTTGTCCCGTCTAGGTATACATTCGGTACCCCCCGGGTTCGTCCCCCCAGCCATGCTTTCTCTTGCAGGATCGTGGTGCAGGCTGATTCTGCCTTGAAGATTACCTTGAGAGGTCCATTCTTCCCCTTGTGGACCCCCCCGATTCTCCGAAAATTTGTCACCCGGCGTGTCTCCCCCAAACCCAGCATGATACCCGATCCTTTCTTTCTCCTCCTGTTTTCTTCTTGGGGGTCCCCCTTCCCCTTTAGGGCCCTAGATAAAATGGAAAAATCTCCCTTTCTCTCCCTGTGTCTCCCCCCTTGCCTCCTCAGTGATGCATTAGCCTCTCCTGGTGCTGTCAGTTGTATCCCGTGTTCCTTTGTCGTCCGCCCGCTCATACGTCCCTGTCCCCCTGCAGTGTGTTGTTGGGGTCTCGCGTTTAGTGTGTCTGCTGCTTTGTCTACCCTCTCATGTTTTTTTACTGTGCTCTCATTCGTTGTTACTGTGGTGCTCTTCTTGTCCCTGTCTGCTCTTCTCTGGTGTGTTGTTGGTATCCTGCTCGTCTTGCTTCGGGACCCCGTGTGTCTGCCAGTGCCTTGTGAAAAGAAGTTCTCCTTTTCCCTCCTCATTTCTGGCTGTGTCTGGTGCACAAGCTCCAAGCGCTTTCTGGCCAGACTTTTGTCTTTATTCTGTGTCAGTCCTGCAGCTTCACTTCTAAGATCTGGATCTTGGCTTCTGTTTTTTGACATTCCCATTTCTGTGTACTCACCTAATTGTGGTTGCAGGGGTCGAGACTCAGCCCCTGGCCCCGCCTCTGCCTGCCCCCACGGTTTGTTTTGTCCATGGGGCTTTTTTTTTGGTGTATAGGTTCCTGCCTCTACATGTCTTTCTCTAACTATTCCACTTCTGACTCTCTGTGTGTGTGTGTGTGTGTGTGTGTGTGTGTGTGTGTGGGGCCCACTATTGTGGTTGCAAGGGTCGAGACTCAGCTCCTGGCCCCGCCTCTTGCTGTCTCTGCACGGGTCTCTGTCTCCCTGCCCCCCAGGGCTTTATCATACCTTGCCCCAAAAACTATATGGTTCCGCCTCCACTATATCTTTCTCTAGACTATTCCCCCTTCTGATTTTACTTTTGTGGCTGAAGAATTTTCCCACCCCTTTGACTCATCTGTCTTCAGTTTTATTTGTCCCCTTGTTCATGTTCCTCTCTGAAACAACCTGTCACTATCTACCTTGTCAATTCCGCAGTATTTTGTATGTCGTTACCCCATGTCTCCTCTGACCTTCTTTCCTCAATTGTTGGTCTTTTTCCCCTCAATCTTTTTTCCCTTAAGACAGACCCTGAGTTGTGGAACTACTTTGTGAAATGCACTTTCTCGGTTCATCTGCTTGACCAGGTGTGGGTTCCAGACTGGTGCTGCATATTCTAGTATGGGCCTGACGTCCCGGTATACAGTGTCTTGAACGATTCCTGTTAAGGTAACGGGGCTAATCTAAGGTTGCCAGACGCCCATATTTCCGCAGTTATCTGGTTGATGTGCCTCCCCGGGGACGTGCCCGGCGTTATATCCTCCAGGTCTTTCTCCTTTTCCGAGTTTGTAGCCTCCCTAGCGCTCTGTCAGCGGTCTTCTTTCCTTCTCCCCATCCCCATGACTTTGCATTTGGAGAGTTGAAGCCATCTGCTAGACCAGATTTGAGCTTGTCGGATCTGGGGGGGGGCCCTTCCCGGTCCTCTTCCGATGTGATTCTCCTCTATTTTCCCATCCGCGAATAGAGAAATTCTGAGTCTTTCCCCTCCGTCATGTCATTTACATATACCGGGGAAAAAACCCGGTCTAGGACTGACCCCCGGGACGCCGCTTTGTCACCCGGCGCCCACTGTGATACCTCACCACGCACCATGACCCGTTGTTGCCTCCCGGGGGTATTCCCTGATCCATTCAATTTCCTTCCTGTTTTTACCTGCTTGTTCTTCCAGCTTCTTTACTAATCTCATGTGAACTGTGTCGAAGGCCTTCCCGCAGTGGAAAATGCAATCCACCCTTCTCTCTCCTGCCTTACCTCTGTTACTTTATCTGAACTCTAGGAGGGGTTTATTCACAGGATTTGCCTTCCCGGAATCCGTGCTGTCTGGTGTTTATTATCCTGTTCCGCTCAAGGTGTTCCACCATTCTTTTCTGATTTCTCCAGGGCTGCACATAAAAAAGTTTAAATGACACCGGTCTATAGTTTAGTGCCTCTTTTCTGTCTCCTTTTAAAAATGGGGACTACGTTGCTTCTTCCATACCTCAGGTAGCTGCCCAGTTCAGGAATGTTTGAATATTGTGGAAGTGGGCCCTCAGTACCTCAGCTCCTTCCCGAAGAACCCACAGGGGGATATTGTCTTTTTGTGTGTGTGTGTGTGTGTGTGTGTGTGTGTGTGTGTGTGTGTGTGTGTGTATGAGTATGAATGTGTCTCACCTATTTGTTGCAGGGGGCGAGTCTCTGGCCGCCTCTTCCATCTACTAGGTCCTCTCTCCTTGCTCCTTTAAACTTTATCAAACCTCGTCTTAAAACATATGGTTCCTGCCTCCACTACGTCACTTTCTGAGGGTATTCCACTTCCTGACAACTCTGGCGAAGAAATACTTCCTAACATCTTTGACTCATAGGAGTCTTCAACTTCATTGTGACCCCTTGTTTTTTTGTCCCCTCTCAGGAACATCTTGTCTCTGTCCACTATCTATTCCTCGATTTTTTTATATGTCTTATCATGTCTTCCCTAACCCTCCTGTCCTCGGTGTCGTCAGGCCGATTTTCCCCTTTAAACCCTTTTTTCGTAGGACAATCCCCTTGGGTCTGGGACTAGTCATGTTGCAAACCTTCACTTTCTATGGTTTCTTGACGTGCTTGACCAGGTGAGGTTTTCCCAAAATGGTGCTGCATACTCAGTATGGGCCTGACGTATATGATGGGACGAAATCTTGAACGATTCCTTAATGAATTATTGGAACGCTATTCTTAGGTTTGTCAGCCGCCCGTATGCCAGATTTATCCCCCCCTTTAAAGTTTGCCTCGGAGATGTGCTCCCGTATTATACTCACCCCAAGATCTTTTCCTTGAGTGAGGTTTTTCAGTCTTTGGCTACTGGAAATATACTCTGTCTGCGGTCTTCTTTGCCCCTTCCCCCATCTTCGCTTTACTTTCATTTGGCGGGTTAAATTCAGGAGCCAGTTCTGGACCAGGCTTGGCCTGTCCAGTTTCTTTGTAGTCCTGCCTGATCCTCGACGATTTAATTCTTCTCATTAACTTCACATCATCTGCAAATAGGGACACTAGTCAGAGAAATAGCAAACATCGAATTAAAACTAAAGGAATCTTACAGGAATCAAGAGACACGGGAAGAACTAAGAGCCATAAATGAAATCGAAAGAAACCCTAAGTATTTCTTTTCCTATGCAAAATCAAAGTCGAGAACAACAACCAGTATTGGGCCCCTACTTAAACCGGATGGGTCCTACACAGATGACAGCAAGGAAATGAGTGAGTTACTTAAATCCCAGTATGACTCAGTCTTTAGCGAGCCACTAACCAGACTGAAAATCGAAAATCTAAATGATTTTTTTATGAGAGTGCCACAGAACTTGACAGACGCATGCCTTTCTGACATCATCACGACGCCAAATGACTTCGAAAAGGCAATAAATGACATGCCCATGCACTCTGCTCCAGGCCCAGACTCATGGAACTCCGTGTTCATCAAGAACTGCAAGAAGCCCCTATCACATGCTTTTAACATCCTATGGAGAGGAGCATTGACACTGGGATCGCCCCGCAGCTACTAAAAACAACAGACATAGCCCCGCTCCACAAAGGGGCAGTAAAGCAATAGCAAGAACTACAGACCAATTGCGCTAACGTCCCATATCATAAAAACCTTTGAAAGGGTTCTAAGAAGCAAGATCGCCACCCATCTTGATACCCATCAATTGCACAACCCAGGACAGCATGGGTTTAGAGCAGGCCGCTCCTGTCTGTCCCAACTACTGGACCACTACGACAAGGTCCTGGATGCTCTAGAAGATAAACAGAATGCAGATGTTATATACACAGATTTTGCAAAAGCCTTTGACAAGTGTGACCATGGTGTAATAGCAAACAAAATGCGTGATAAAGGAATAACAGGAAAAGTTGGTAGATGGATCTATAATTTCCTAACACGTAGAACACAAAGAGTAGTAGTCAACAGAGTAAAGTCTGAGGCAGCTACTGTGAAAAGCACTGTTCCACAAGGCACAGTACTTGCTCCCATCCTATTCCTCATCCTCATATCAGACATTGACAGGGATATAAGCCACAGTGCTGTGTCTTCCTTTGCAGATTGTTAGTTAGTTTGATATCTTTATTATGCACCCCATACCCATGCTGTGGGCGGTAGTCAAAAGATTACAGAGGTACATAATGGGTCCAGGGACTGGACCTCAAAGTTTGATAGCTGAGCAAGTTACAAAGGTAATGAACTCAGATGGTCACAATCATGACAAGTTACAAAGGTATTTGCAGATTACAGAGGTATATATAGGGTCCAGAGACTGGGCCCCAAAGTTTTGATAGCTGAACAAGGTACAATGGTAATTAATTCACTAGTTACAAGGTAATGAATCATGTAAGTAAATTTACTTACGTCTGTACATGGTTGCACTCATGAACAAATTATAAAGCAATGAGCAATCTATTAGTCTACACCCAGCCACAACTGTAATGAGTTATTGGTGCAAATTTTATTTGTTGGGTCACACACACACACACATATACATATACACATACATATATACACACAAACATACACACATATACATGTATATACATGCACACATACACATACACACATATACATACACACACACACACACACACACACACACACACACACACACACACACACACACACACACACACACACACACACACACACGTGTCAATGCTTTATTTACAGGGAGCAAAGTCAGGGTATTTTTTCCAGAATGGTCTGTAATATACCACTGTGGATAAAATACTTTGACATATCTTGAACATTTCTGAATGAGTAGTCTCTTAATTCATTAATTTTATCGCACACCAGTACATAATGACGCAGGGTGTGACAATAATCCAACTGGCAAAGTTTACATCTTGTTTGGTCTACATCTGGTGGTGGTGATTTAACCTGCCAAAGATACTTGTAACCCAGCCGGAGGCGGGCGGTAGTGACATCCAAGAGTCTGCTTATTTTGTTGGATGCACCATAGACATGTGGCTCCTCCTGCATGATAGAATGATGATAGATGGACTGACTGGTGTCAAACTCCCTGAGTCTTAAGTCAATAAAATTCAGTTGAAGTTCTTTTCGTATTATTGTTCTCAAACTGCTAACTGACAAGCCAAGATTGTAATCTATCCCCTCTTTGAAAGCATAAAACTTAGCCAATTTATCAGTTCTATCATGCATCTGAAGACCAATGTGAGATGGAATCCACAGCATGTGCACTCTGACTCTACTATCCAGAATCCTACCATACCTGTGCCTGGCTTCTGACACGAGCATGCTACAAGTTATACTTGATGAGTTGAGAGCATTTATGGATGACAGAGAATCAGTTACAGTTAGAGAGTTAACCTTAGATACATGGACGCATTTGAGTGCAAGGAGTATGGCAAACAGTTCTGTCTGAAGGGTAGAGGCCCAGTTATTGATGCGTGCTCCAATTTCTTTAAGAGAGCTATCACTCTATATGACAACAGCAGCACTACCAGCTGCACCAGTGGATTGGTGAACAGAACCATCAACGTAAATAATTTGTGAGAGAGTGTGCTGTTTGGCTAAATTATCAATACAGTTTAAGGCATCATGTTTGGCTTCAAGGCGAAGCTTTGGTTGTGATTTAAGAAGTAATTTGGGGGGAAATGGAGGGATGGTAGTTTGGAATGGGGTAATATTCCATTGATCGGAGAAGTGCCGCTGTTGCCTTACTTGCCACAGATCATGTATCTGATTCATGCGGAGGTCGGTTCCAGTTTTTTCGATCCATCTGGAGGGATGTTCACCAGTGCTGAGGAAAGTTTGGAGGGCTTCTGTGCATGGGTTTGAATGGGCTTGCCTGAGCATATTAACCTAAATTAGGATATTTCTTTCAGTAACACGATATCTGATGCTTGGAATATCAAGTTCTTTCTGCATATTTAAAATTTTGGCAGTACGAGGGCATCCTAAAATTATCCTCATTGCTTCGTTCTGCAGTTTTTCCAGCCCTCCAAGCTTCCAGTCAGACACAAGAGCAAGTAGTGGCGCAGCATAATCAACTAATGATCTAATATAAGCAAGATACATCATTTTCACAATTTTAACATTAACACCATACCTGGGGTGAAACCCTGCAACAACTCTAAGTGCTCTCAGCCTTTCTTTGTATTGACGACAAAGTCTAGTTACAACAGGTCCAAGTAGTGGGACCTCAAAGCCTATATACCAGTATCTGTTTACATATTCTAGAAGAGACCCATCATGCAACTGGATCTGGCGAACTGTAGAGATTATCAACCCCAGGTCCTGACACGAGGCTAGTACATGGTTAAGGATGTTTTGGGTGTTGGAGAATCCGGTGGTGTGAATCATTATATCATCAGCAAAACTGATCATATAATGATGGGGCTGGCTAGGTATAGCATTAAGTAAGGCATTAATTAGAATATTGAATAGAGTGGGACTGAGCACACCTCCCTGTGGGGTTCCCAATTCAAAGTCTTTTGCAGATGACACCCGAATCTGTATGACAGTGTCCACCGTTGAAGACACTGCAAGACTCCAAGCAGACATAAACCAAATCTTTAAATGGGCTGCAGAAAACAATAAGAAGTTAAATGATGAGAAATTTCAATTATTCAGATACGGAAAACATGAAGAAATTAAAATCTCATCGGAGTACAAAACTAATTCTAACCACACAATAGAGCGAAAAACTAATGTCAAAGACCTGGGAGTGATAATGTCAGAGGATCTCACCTTCAAGGACCATAACAATGTAGCAATTGCATCTGCTCGAAAAATGACAGAATGGATAATGAGAACCTTCAAAACCAGTGATGCCAAGCCCATGTTGACACTTTACAGATCGCTTGCTCTATCTAGGCTGGAATATTGCTGCACACTAACTGCACCTTTCAAGGTGGGTGAAATTGCTGACCTTGAAAATGTGCAGAGAACCTTCACCGCACGCATAAGTGCGATAAACCACCTCAACTACTGGGAACGCTTGAAGTTCCTAAACCTGTACTCTCTAGAACGCAGGCGGGAGAGATACATTATTATATACACATGGAAAATTCTCGAGGGCTTAGTACCAAACTTGCACACAAAAATCACTCCCTACGAAAGCAAAAGACTCGGCAGGCGATGTAACATCCCCCCAATGAAGAGCAGGGGTGCCACTAGCACGTTGAGGGACAACACAATAAGTGTGAGGGGCCCAAGATTGTTCAACTGCCTCCCAGCATACATCAGGGGGATTACCAACAAGCCCCTGACTGTCTTCAAGCAGGCACTGGACAGGCACCTCAAGTCGGTACCTGATCAGCCGGGCTGTGGTTCGTACGTTGGACTGCGTGCGGCCAGCAGTAACAGCCTGGTTGATCAGGCTCTGGTCCAACATGAGGCCTGGTCACAGACCGGGCCGCTGGGGCGTTGACCCCTGGAATTCTCTCCAGGTAGACTCCAGGTAGTGGTTTGTGGTGTTTTGTGTGATTATGCCTGATTTTAGAGGGATATAGTGTTAGTCCAGATGTGGTCTAATAATGAGGTACTAGTCTCAGAGATTCTTGTAGGTTTTGATATTGTTGGTAGTAATAAGCAGTTGCTCATAGTGTTTGTGAATTCAGTTACCTGTGGGTCCTGGTCATGTAAGAGATTTATGTTGAAATCTCCTGTGAGCAGCAAGTAATCTTTGTTAAGGCGTGAATCCATTATCAGGTTTCCTAGTTTTTCACTAAAGTGGCGGATGTTTGACTGTGGTAATCTGTAGATGTTTATCACTGTGAGGGGTTTTTGCAGGTCTTTTGATTCAAATTTAGCTATAATATATTCTCCATGTTCATCCCTTGTGCAAGAGTTTTTGATAGATTCAAGTTGATCTGTATAATATATTGCTGTTCCACCCCCTCGCTGGTCTGCCCTACAGTTTTGAATGGCTGTGTAACCTGGGATGGCATAGACACCTGTAGTATCAGGCTTTAGCCAGGTCTCAGTGAGTGTGATGATTGACATATTGGTCTGTAGGGATTGGAGTAGTGCTGTGAGGTCATCATAATGTTTGCTCAAAGATCTAACATTGTAATTGAAAATATCAACATGGATGATGACAAATAAGCTTACTCTCAATACGGACAAGACCTACTACATTCAGTTTGGAAACAAAGCTACAAATGTTCCACTTAACATAACGCTAAATGGTTCACCCATCACAAGGCTCACAGAGGGAAAATTCCTAGGAATCCACCTTGACAGTAGTCTTAAATTCCAAACACACATACAACAAATTTCCAAGAAAATCTCAAGGACAGTAGGTATATTATCTAAGATACGCTATTATGTGCCTCAACCAGCTCTCATTGCACTATATCATTCTCTTATCTACCCTTATCTCACCTATGGAATCTGTGCATGGGGCTCAACAACATTAAATCACCTTAGACCACTCATAACCCAGCAAAAGGCTGCAGTCAGGATGATAACAAATTCCCACTCTAGACAGCATATTCCACCTATATTCAGAACCTTAAAACTACTCACCATAATAAATATCCATACCTATTCATGTGCCTTCTACATACATAAAACTCTACATGCTAATATCAACCCTGCGCTCAGAATTCTCCTCAACAACTTTAATAGGTCCCACGAACATGACACAAGACACAGATCACTATTTGACATACCCCGAGTCCATACTAACCAATGTAAAAATTCTATGCACATAAAGGGCCCCAAAATCTGGAATTCATTACCAGTAAATATTAAGTTAACCTTGTCTGAAAATCAATTCAAGACACTTCTCAAAAATCACCTACTCACCCTATACTAAATACTCATACTGTAACAAACTTTCAAACCCAATATTATTTTACTTAAGAAGTTCTCAATTTGATATGTTCATCCTCCTTAACACTTGTTGCAATTTCATATCATCATATTGTCATTTAAAATCTTATAGTATCATCATTTTCTTAATTTGAAATAAAATATATATCTAGAAGAAACTCTAAAAACTATTTCTAGTATTGTTATTATACTAGTATAGCATCAACATACTGTAATTTTAAATAAATTCTACAACTAGATTAAACTCAACCAATTTCTCTTGTATTGTCTTTTAATAGTATGTATAACCATTTAATAATTTAAATAATACAGAACTAGAATAAACTCAATCAATTTCTTTAGCATTAAGTACTTAGTGAATAAGTCTCTAGAATAAACTGCCCCTAATGCCATGGCATGCCAGTGGCTCTCCTTGCATTACAGTTTTATAATTGTTTTATAATTGTAACTACCAATAACATTGTACACTTGTAACATGCATTGAAATAAAAATTATTATTATTATTATTATTATTATTATTACCTACTGAGGCTCGCAGATCCCTATGTCTTGCCCTTATGCAATGTCATATTGACTACGCTTGCTCTTCATGGTACTCTGCCTTGACAAAAAAACTGAAAGATAAACTGTAAATCACACAGAACAAAACGATAAGATTTATCCTGGACAACTTAAGTTGAATCAAGTTTATAAAATTGCTCACAAACAGTGTCCAGAATATCTTGCTGCCAATTTTGTCAAGGCTGGGAACCAAAGCAGTCATAGTACTAGGGAGGGAGAGCACAACTTTGTAGTACCCACAGTCAGTGACCAGGCTTCAAGCACCTTTTATTGTACAGCAATACAGGAATGGAACAGACTGCCTTCACATGTCAAAGCCAGTCATAGCATCAGCCAGTTCAAGAAGAGAACCAAAAGGTACCTAATGAATGTAGCGACAGAAAGGGAGGAGAATGATTTTTATTTTTTTTAGATAACATACATGTACATGTAAATAACTCTTTTTACCTTATTCCTTTTAATTTTAGTATAATAACTAGTATCTACTAGTGTCTAATATTAAGGTATTAAATGGAACCCAATGGAAATAAGTCACTCTGTCTGACTTTTTGGGTTATCCTGGAGGGTTCTCTACACATATGCTGCTATGTATGATAATCTATGTAAGTGTATTTGTGTATACCTGAATAAACTTACTTACTTGCACTTTGGTCGAGGTTCCATCTCGGAGCGTTGGACGGCAGGGCTCGATACGGCGTACACTGTCAGTGGTCCTATAAACCCCAACAACAACAACACCTCGTGTTCCTGGTGGCTGTGATAAAGTCAACAATAAACAGTGTTTGTGGTGTCTAACACAGGTGAGTGACACCTGCCTTTATTACAATACAACATTCATGTGTTAGATGATACATAGAGAGAGTTTGAACCATGAAATATAATGTATTAAGACTACGAGGCGCCAGACATGATCATGTCTGTGTCTTGTTGAGTGTACTCACCTAATTGTACTCACCTAATTGTGGTTGCAGGGGTCGATACTCAGCTCCTGGCCCCGTCTCTTCGCTGTCTGCTACTGGGTCTCTGCTCTCCCTGCTCCATGAGCTTTATCATACCTTGTCATAAAACTATGTATGGTTCCTGCCTCCACTATATCTTTCTCTAGACTATTCCACTTCCTGACTACTCTGTGGCTGAAGAAATGCTTCCTAACATCCCTTTGACTCATCTGAGTCTTCAGCTTCCAGTTGTGTCCCCTTGTTTCTGTGTTCCCTCTCTGGAACATCCTGTCACTGTCTACCTTGTCGATTCCCCGCAGTATTTTGTATGTCCTTATCATGTCTCCTCTGACCCTTCTTTCCTCCAGTGTTGTTAGTCCTATTTCCCTCAACCTTTCTTCATAGGACAGACCCCTGAGTTGTGGAACTAGCCTTGTCGCAAACCTTTGCACTTTCTCTAATTTCTTGACGTGCTTGACCAGGTGTGGGTTCCAGACTGGTGCTGCATATTCTAGTATGGGCCTGACGTACATGGTGTACAGTGTCATGAACGATTCCTTGTTTAGGTAACGGAACGCTAATCTTAGGTTTGCCAGTCGCCCATATGCTGCCGCAGTTATTTGGTTGATGTGTGCCTCCGGAGACGTGCTTGGCGTTATACTCACCCCAAGGTCTTTCTCCTTTGCCGAGGTTTGTAGCCCTTGTCCACCTAGCCTGTACTCTGTCAGCGGTCTTCTTTGTCCTTCTCCGATCTTCATGACTTTGCATTAGGTGGGATTGAATTCGAGAAGCCAGTTGCTAGACCAGATGTCGAGCTTGTCCAGGTCTGTTTGAAGTCCTGCTTGGTCCTCTTCCGATGTGATTCTCCTCATTAATTTCACATCATCTGCGAACAGAGACACTTCTGAGTCTATCCCATCCGTCATGTCTTTTACATATACCAAGAATAACACTGGTCCTAGGACTGACCCCTGCGGTACGCCGCTCATCACAGGCGCCCACTGTGATACCTCATCACGCACCATGACCCGTTGCTGCCTCCCTGTGAGGTATTCCCTGATCCATTCCAGTGCCCTTCCTGTTATACCTGCTTGTTCTTCCAACTTCTTTACTAATCTCATGTGAGGAACTGTGTCGAAGGCCTTCCTGCAGTCCCGGAAAATGCAATCAACCCACCCTTCTCTCTCTTGCCTTACCTCTGTTACTTTATCATAGAACTCTAGGAGGTTTGTTACACAGGATTTGCCTTCCCGGAATCCGTGCTGTCTGGTGTTTATTATCCTGTTCAGCTCGAGGTGCTCCACCATTCTTTTCCTGATGATTTTCTCCAGGACTTTGCACACTATACATGTAAGTGACACCGGTCTATAGTTTAGTGCCTCTTTTCTGTCTCCTTTTTTAAAGATGGGGACTACATTGGCCTTTTTCCATACCTCAGGTATCTGCCCATTTTCAAGGTATGTGTTGAATATTATGGTAAGTGGCACACTCAGTACCTCAGCTCCTTCCCGAAGAACCCACGGGGAGATATTGTCCGGACCCATCGCTTTTGAGGTATCAAGGTCACTGAGTAACTGCTTCACCTCCTCCTCAGTGTGTGAGGTGTTAGGTGCTCAGGTGTTGAGTGTGAGGTGTTAGGTGCTCAGGTGTTGAGTGTGTGAGGTGTTAAAGATAAGATAACATTTCTTCGGATTTTTAACCCCGGAGGGTTAGCCACCCAGGATAACCCAAGAAAGTCAGTGCGTCATCGAGGACTGTCTATCTTATTTCCATTGGGGTCCATAATCTTGTCCCCCAGAATGCGACCCACACCAGTCGACTAACAACCCAGGTACCTATTTGCTGCTAGGTGAACATGACCTAGCTTATCTGTCAGTCTAGCTCTGCTTATCTGTCTTTCTGTCTGCCTGTGTGTGTCTTTCCATCTCCTTGTCTCAGTCTCAGAGAGCGGCTCATAAACCAACAGGTATTACACATGATGCAGAAGTGACAATGCCTGTTTTTTGCCAGTCGCGCTTATTATGTCTTATTATCTAGAAGCACTGTATAGCACTTTGCCTGGAATTTTTGGGTTATCCTAGGTAATTTACACTATGTATAATAACTGTACTTGTGTGTACCTGTGAGAGACAGATAGACAGAGACAGAGATATAGACAGACAGATAGAGACAAACAGAGAGACAGCCTAAGTAGGTCAGCCAGCCAGCCAGCCACCTAGCCAGCCAGCCTGCCGAATACATATTACACATGTTGCATAGGTTAGTAAGTAAGTAAGTTTATTCAGGTATACACAAATACATTTACATACATTATCATACATAGCAGCATATGTGTAGAGAACCTAGGATAACACAAAAAAGTCAGACAGTGACTTATTTCCATTGGGGTCCCTTTTACACTATAATATTTTACATTGTAACATATATATGTTATTATATTATAAAGGATATATGTATACTAGGAATAAGGTAAAAAGAGTTATTTACATATACATGTGTGTTAGCTAAAAAAAAAAAAATCATTCTCCTCCCTTTCTGTCGCTACATTCATTAGGTACCTTTTGGTTCTCTTCTTGAACTGGCTCATGCTATGACTGGCTTTGACATGTGCAGGCAGTCTGTTCCATTCCTTTATTGCTGTACAATAAAAGGTGTTTGAAGCCTGGCTATTGACTGTGGGAACTACAAAGTTGTGCTCTCTCCCCCTAGTACTATGACTGCTTTGGTTCCCAGCCTTGACAAAATTGGCAGCAAGATATTCTGGACACTGTTTGTGAGCAATTTTATAAACTTGATTTAATTTAAGTTGTTTTACTCTGTCTTCAATATTCAGCATATCCAATTGTTGTAATTCATCCTGGCCTACATGTTCTCTTGGACCCAGGTCCAGGATGAATCTTACCATTTTGTTCTGGGTGATTTGCAGCTTATCTTTCAGTTTTTTTGTCAAGGCAGAGTACCATGAAGAGCAAGCGTAGTCAATATGACATTGTATAAGGGCTAGACATAGGGTCCTGCGAGCCTCAGTAGGTAGACACTGTGCTTGTCTGTAGAGGAACTTCAGTCTGGCATTCGCTTTCTTTACTACACTGTTCCCTATCAATTCTCCTGACATGCATGGGTCAAAGGGGATTCCCAGATATTTTACTGAGGAAACTGAAGTGATGGATTCCCCATTACACCGGATATTAGAATTATTTACCCTGCTCAGTTTATATTTCGTGCCAAGAGTATGGCTTCTGTTTTCCTAGATGTAACGATAGTTTATTGTCTACTAACCATTTGCCCCGGGACTCCCGTTCCAGTGTTAATACATTAGCTATATCTTGTGGGTCTTTTCCTGACACTAACAGGACTGTCATCCGCCCAAAAGTAGGAGTTTCACTTGAAAAACTGATGGGCATATCATTTACATAACACAGGAATAATAAAGGACCCCGAATACTCCCTTTTGGGGAACTCCCATGCTATCGGCAGTGGTTCTGATTCCGTTTTGTTGATTTTGACAATTTGTTTCCTGTTGCTAAGAACATAAAAAAGGGGAAGGCCACCCAGCGGGCCTACTGGCCCATGCGGGGCGGGGTCCAAGTCTCCCCCCGGGCAACCCAATCCCCCACCCAGCCAGGCCAGGTTACATCCATTAAGGAAGGACCCGGCATCTGCCCCTAGTAGCATAAATAGTCAGGTCCAACTACACCCCCCCGCCCCCCTCATATTTTATCTACCCTTTTTTTTAAAACTACAAACTTTTTAGCCTCTATAACTTTTTTCCCCGGAGTTTGTTCCACTCATGACAACTCTATTCCCAAAACCCAATGCTTTCCTTTCCTTTCCCTGAATCAATTTACCCAACTTAAAGCCTTTGGGCGGGAGCCCCTGTCAATATAGATATTTTTCCCCAACCCAATCACCTTTTTTATTCCTTTTTCCATTTATACACCTCCCCTTACCCCCCTTTAACCCTCCGTCTTTCTAGGAGGAGTTTCGGGCCCCCTAAGTCTATCCCCCTAGGGAAAGTTTTTGATACAGGGAATAAACTTGTCCCCCCTCCTTTGACGTTTTCCAGAGCATTATATCCATTCTGTTACGAAAACCCTGTGCAGCATAATCTAGATGAGGTAACCCAAAGGGTATATAGAGTTGAAAAGGGCAACCTGAGGACTCCATTATTTTGCTTTAAAATGAAGCCAAAGGGTTCTGTTGCTTTTTTGCGAACACATCACTCTTTTTCTTGGTTTTTGGTTCTGCTAACCCGAACTCCTAAATCCTTTTCGTCAGTAGTATTAAGATTCATTTTTGGGTTTTTGGTTTGGGATGGTTATTGTCCCGTTCCCAAAATTTGAACTTTTCATTTTCTATTTAAAACATCTACCCAAAAACCACCACGTCAATTTTCAAATCTTCCGAGTGCTCTAATGTCCTATTTTTAATGAATTAAGGGGCCCATTTTGGGGTCATGGCAAAACTTTTCCCTTAAAATTTGCTATTTATTCCCCCATCTATTCGTTTTTTGGGTGAACAACAAGGGGCCCTCTGACCCCTGTGGGAATTCCAGGACATTCCCCCCTCTGATTTCTCCCCTTTGCAAACTCTCTGCCTATTTGTCAACCCATCCCCTATCCAGGGGAAAAAAATTTTCCTTTCCCTGTGCCTTAATTTTCCCTAGTCTCTGATGGGGGACTCTATCAAAAGCCTTAAAGTCCATATACACAACATCATATTCATTACCATGATCTACCTCCTCAAATACCTTAGTGAAAAAGTTATTAAATTTGGGAAAGGAACCCCTTTTTGTAAAAGATGGGTTCTTTTGTTTAAATTTATGTTTTTAAAGATGGCTACAATTGCCTGGTTTTAGGTTTTTTTCCCACTTGGAGGGGGCTTATTGGTCTATGGTTAAGGGCTAAGGACCTGTTCCCTGCTTTGAAAATAGGTATTTTTAAATTTTTTCCAATTATTTCCCCGGGATTTGCAGTATTTTTTTTAACCAGGGGTTTTGAAGAAAAACAGGGTTTTTGAAGACAGCCAGGGTTTTGAAGACAGCCGGGGGTTTTGGGAAGAAAACCCAAAGGGGTCTTAGAACCGGTGGTCTTGAAGACCCGGGGTCTTGAAGACCCGGGGGGTCTTAAAGAAGCCGGGGGTTTTGGGAAGACCCAGGATTCTTGAAGAAAACCAGGGTCTTGAAGACAGACAGGGGTTTTGGGAAAAACCCCGGGGTTTTGGGCCAGGGGGTTTTTAAAGGCAACCCGGGGGTCTTAAAGACAGCCGGGGGTCTTGGAAAAAGGGGGGTCGGGAAGACAGCCAGGGGGTTTTGGAACCCCCTTGGGGCTTTTTGGACCAATTTCGTCATCAGCCCTTTTTCCCCTTTTGAAGATTTAAAAATTTGAGGTGGTCAGTCCCCAGTCGGGAAAAGATTATTTGTTCCAAAATTAAACAACGTGTCAACGGGGACAACGTGTCCCAACGGGGACAACGTGGGTACTGTGCACCATTTTTATATTCTGCATTCTGGGATTTTCCCTCTTTTTTCCCTCTTCTCTTTTTTTTTTATATTTCTTTAGGTGCAGCCATTGGGCCTCTTTGTGTTTTGCTTTCACCGGGCCAGGAGTTGTGGTTGGTTTGGGGTTTTAAAACCTGTCTATTACCAGGGTTTTTAAAGGCCCCCTGGGAAACGCCACTTTGTCTGGCTTTTGGGTTACCCTGGATAAAGGACTAGGTGAATTATGCCGGGTTAGCCTGTGCAAAAATTTTTATTTGGTAAAACCCTTTCATTTATATCCAAGTGCCAAATGCAGTATGCGACCTATAAATGTAAAACCAAGTGCGCAAAGGGAAGATAATTTTTATCAGTGGAACTTGCCAGAAATTTTTACCTTACGTTATTTTCGGAACCGATATTTATAACGAAAGAAATTTTTTTGGGGACGATGTTTGCCGTTTGACATTCGCCGGACCTGCCCCTTGGCCCCCCCAGCTGAGCCCCCCTCCAGGACGAAAAGGCTTTTGTTTACAACCCCCCACCCCCCACCCACGATTCATCCAGTATATTGTCATTTTTCCCCTGCTGTTTTTTTTAACGGGCAAAAAGTTACCATGGGCCCAAAAGGAAAGATCCTAGTGCTAAGCCTGTGGAAAAAGAGGAACAGAAATATATTCGGAATAGAAGGAAAGAAAGGAAAGTTAATAAAAAAATATGAAAGGGGAGTGCGTATCAGTGAGCCTAGCCAGGCTGTATGGAAAACCCCTGGTTTCCCCTCGCTACCATTGTGGATAAAAAAATATTCAAGTAAAATAAAAGGAAAACTGTTTTTCCAAAAAGGTGCATCTGTGATCAAAAAAGGGACCAAGTGCTGGAAAATTTGGAAAAGGTTGTTGTTGGTGGGATCAACAAAAACAGTTAGCAGGAGATACTGTTTGGGGGGGAATAATATGTAAAAAAAGCAAGGCAGTTGCATGATGATCTCCTTAAGAAAATGCCTGCAACGAGTGCTGAAGTGAGCAAATTTTAAAAGCCAGCAGAGGCGGGTTTTTAAAAATTTTAAGAATTGGCATACATGGTTTTGGGGGAGGCATGGTGGGGCAGCCAGTTTTTGAAAAAAGTCGGCGGGAAAATTTTTCCCTAAATTTCCCAGGAAACCTAGAGGCTAAAAAATTTCCCCCCCCAAAAGTGTTTAATTGGATGAAACAGGCCTTTTTGGAAAAAAATGCCCAACAGGACCTACATTACTCAGGGAAAAAAGGGCACAGCCAGGACATAAGCCTATGAAAGACAGGTAATTGTGCTTTGGGGCCAATGCCAGGGGTTGATTGCAAAGTGAACCCTTTTACTGGTGTATTTTTTGAAAACCCCCGAGTGTTTGGGATGCGGTGTCAGCAAGTCTAACTTTTTGGGGTGATGTAAGTTTTAAAAAAAAGGCTTTAAAAAGGGACATTTTCTTAGATTGGTTAAATGAAGTGTTTCCCCAGTGTGAAAAATATCTCGGGGAAAATAATTTGCCACTTAAATGCCTCCTGGGTAATGGACAATGCTTTCCTTTTCATCCTCCAAACTTGGGGAAAAAATTTTGGGAGGGTTTAAATTCATCAAAGTGAAGTTCTTGCCCCCCAATACCACTCCTCTCCTCCCGCCCATGGACCAGCAGGTCATTTCCAACTTTAAAAAAACCCATACCAAAACAATGTTTCAAAAATGCTTTTATGTAACGAAAATGAACATAACCCTAAGAGAATTTTTGGGAAAACCATTTCCATTTTGTTTCATTGTGGGACACCTTTAAAGGGAAGGCTTGGGGGGGGAGTGACTACGGACTTTGAACTCCCTGGGAAAATTGTGGCCAGACTGTGTCCCTTGGGGGATTTTTAAGGTTTTTGGGGTGAGCCTCAGAACCCCGAGCCTGAGCCTGAGCCTGAGCCTGTTTTGGAAGAAAATTTTGGAATTGGGCAAGTCTTTGGGGTTAGAGGGGAGTGGTGAGGATGTGGAACAGTTGGTGGAGGAGCACAAGGAAGAGCTAACCACCGAAGATCTGCAAGAGCTTCAACAGCAACTGGAACAAGAGAGAGAGGGGGTCAGGACAATGGTTCAGAGGAGGGGGGGTGGGGGGTGGAACCCAAAAAGGAAGAATGTGCCTTCTTCAAAGGTTAAAAACATTTGTGGAATGTGGAGCAAGGTGCAAACATTTATAGAAAATCACCCCAACCCTGCTGTTTGAGGCCTTCTTCAACCCGTACAATGACACAGTGGTGTGTCATTTCAGGGTGTTTAAAAAAATCGCCAGAGGCTCCCTGGGCAAAATTTTTTGTTAGAAAGAGGGGCTAAATGACTCTCGCTGGTCCTAGTGGCATTCAAAGAAAAAGGGAAATAACCCCAAAAAAAAATTTACCTGCAGTGTTAAAGGAAGGGGATTCCCCTTCCAAAAATGCTCCCACTCCACCTTCCCCCTCCTCCCCCTCCTCCCACATCAACAACTCCCTTCCAAAAGTAAGGGGGCATTTATTGTACCAAAATTTATGTATTTATGTATTCTTTATTCAAATTTTGTATTATTTAATGTCCAAAAATTCTAAAAAAATTTTTTTAATACTTTTAAAATCTTGGGGGGGGTTAAATTTTTTCCATTATTTCTTATGGGGGGAAAATTTATTCGTTTGATTTTTCCCTTAAATTGCCCCCTCTGACGGTTAAAATCGTAAAACCAGGGGCCACTGTACAATGTTATATACCCAAAAGGGAAAGGGAGTATCAAAACCCATACCCAAAGTTTTACCAAGTGCGCAAAGGCAGTATAAAACCTTTTTGTATATACCAAGTGGGGGGAGGCATATCGACCCAACAATGTTTTACCAAGTGGGGGAGAGGCAGTATGGAACCTATTTCAAAATTTCCAAGTGAAAGGGGAGGGGAGTTCAACCTATACAATGTATATCCAAGTAGGAAGGGAGTTCGACCTATAAATGTATATACCAAGTGAGGGGGGCATAGGCCTATACAATGATATACCAAGTGAGGGAGGCAGTTGGGACCTATACAAAGTTTTACCAAGTGGGAAAGGCAATAAAAACCCATTCAATGTATAAGTGAGGAGAGGCAGTTCGACCCATACAATGTATATACCAATGAGGAAAAGGGAGTATGCGACCAAAACCTCTCCTTGTATATAGCAAGTAGGAAAAACCCCGATATGGGGTGTGTGATGCAGCATCTCTGGCATGTGCCATAGCAATGTGTGCTGTCATATCCTGGCCTTGCCCTAGCAACGTGTGCTGTCATATCTCCCGGCATTTTACCCAAAGTGTGCTGTCATATTCCCGGGGGGATGATACCTCAGTCTTACATTATATTGATCACTGGGCTTTTTTAGTTGTGTCCTCCACACACCCCTCTCTCCCCTTTCTCCCTTACTCTCCCTCTCCCCTCCCTCCCCATCCCAGACTCTTCACACAGTAAAAGGGGAATCTTGGGGGCGGAAATCAGGGGGGACACGATTAGGGCGTTTTAAGAAAACTCAGGAAAAAACAGGGGATAACAGACTTGAAAAAAGGGGGATAGCGGACAAGGGGGTACCTGAAACCAGAGAATAAACAGATGGGCACAGACATGTTTTGGGGGTGCTCTGTGTCTGTTATCGAGGAAAACCCCAACAGCCTAGTTGATCCCGGGAAAGGGTACAAAAAAAACATGGCGTCCGGTCCCGGGGCGTTGAGGTAACACAGTAAGTGTAAGGGGGCCAAAACACCCCCCTTCCCCCGGGGGTATTCCTGGTAAAGTTATGGTAAAGTTATTATTGAAAGAATTTAAAAGTAAAACGGAGAGCAGGGTAGCAGATGAACAGGGGCTTTAGGAAAAGGGAGGGGGGGTGAGCCAAGTTTTAAATGAAACATAGAGGAAGTAAGTGTTAAAAATTCTACACATTTCCTTATCACTGACGGTGAGCTGACCTGAGTAACTTTTGAGTGGGCCTATCTTGTCCCTAATCTTACTTCTGTATACCTGAAAAATCCTTTTGGGTTAGTCTTCGATTCTCTTGCAACTTTAACCTCATAGTCTTTTTGCTTTTCTTATTCCCTTTTTATTTCTCTTTAACTGAATATATTGATTACTTAATTGCCCTCTCCTTTTGATTCGCCTATATATGCCTCTTTTGACCAATGAGATGTTTTAATCTATTGTTCATCCACTTAGGATCATTTTTGTTTGATCTGATTTCCTATTAGGAACATAAGTTGTCTGAGCAGCTAGAACTATTCTCTGAAAACGTCATATTGGCAATCACCACCTACCTGACCCACTGTCAGGTCATTCCAGTTCAGCCTACCCAGGTAATTTTTCAGTCCTATGAAATCAGCCAGGCGGAAGTCAGGGACAGAGACTTGATTGCAATTATTAGGTAATTCCATGATATATTAAAACTGAGTGATTTGTGATCACTTTCCCAAGCTCATCATTAACCTCAAGATTATTAATTAGCGATTCCTGCTGGCAAGAACCAAGTCTAGCAGGTTATTTCTCTAGTTGGTTCTGTCACCAACTGTTTCAAAAACAATCCTGAATCGTATCAAGAAAGTCACTTGACTCTAAATTTCCTGTCAAATTGCTCCAGTCAATTTGTCTAAAGTTGAAATCTCCCATTAGCACAACATTTTCATATGTAGATGCCTTACGAATTTCATCCCATAGAAGTTTACTGCACTCCCTATCAAGATTTGGGGCCTGTAAATCACACCCAAGATAAGTTTTACACGGCCCTCAAGAAGCTGTAACCAAACAGATTCAGTGGCTGACGCTTCTAATTTTATATCTTGTCTAACACAACAATTTAAATTGTCTCTGACATACATCGTTACCCACCACCCTTCCTGTTGACCCTATCAGTGTGGAATAATTTATAGCCTTGTATGTGACATTCAGAAGGCAACTCTCTATCTTTCAGATTGAGCCAGGTCTCTGTTATAGCAATAATATCTATGTTTCCTGCACTTGCAATTAATCTTAACTCATCTATCTTATTTCTTACACT